>MVAK01000015.1:0-209571 GCA_014825535.1 Cystofilobasidium bisporidii
GGCGGGGGTCATGCAAGCACACAGGGCCCTGAGAGCGGCCTACAGGATCAGCTTCCGCCCCGCGCAGCCATGCAGGCGCCTCTCGGGCGCGCTTTTCTCCCAAAGGCCAGGTGGCAGTTTCCTGACAGACTCACGCCGTCTGGAAGGACCATCAGCTGCAATAGTTCACTCGCGTGCGTACGAGTGGGAGTCATGAGGCAAGTAGGCTGAGATACGCGCTATGTACGGTCCAGCGGCCGACGAGATCTTCGTCCGCCGCCGAAAATACAACTGGGGGTCCAAGGGCAGAGCAGTAAAAAAAGGCCGACTGGTCGACGACCGTTGTATGCACGGTCGCTGGGACAAGGGCGAGAAGGACAGAACGCATAGGCTCAAACGAGGTCTTGCCAAGAAGGGCTGATGAGTCGGCGCAGAGGTCAGCGCCGGGTTGCTCAGGTGGACGAGATGCGGAAGGTGGGTGGACTCGCGAGGTAGAGTTCGAGTTGAGGTCGTGAGCAGGCCAGGCAACAGCAAGGAGGGCACGGTAGGGCCTCGAGAGAGAAGGTCGAGAGTCGTTGGAGGAAGGGCTACCGAGGGGCGTTATGGCGGAAGGAGAGCGAAAATGCAGAGAGCAGGTGACTAGGAGCGGTCGGGGAGAAAGACAGGCGACGCCGAGCATCCGGCGTGCGGCTGAAGGAGACAAAGAAATCGCTAGGCGGCCGTAGCACGGCGAGCGAAGCTGATGGGCATCAGGGGATCGAGCGAAGTCAGCCTCAGTGGGGGGAGCAGGGAACGAGGCAGGGTGAGACGCACGCTCAGGCCGACTGCTCAGAGGCAATCTCGCTTGACGCCTTCTTTTGCTTCTTCTTGAGATTCGACGGCCGGTTGACGTTATACGCTCGGCACGGCTGGCACGTCGCAAGCAGGCGGCCGCCGTCCGGGGTCAGAAAGTCGCGCAGCGTCAGCGGCCGCTTGGCCTTGCACGACTGCGTCGCGCACGTCGGCACCTCCTCCTCCTCGAACGCGTCTCCGGGCGCGACCGGACTGCAAAGGGGCGGCGCAAGGCCGGAAGCCGGTCAGCTACGAGTCCGTTCAGGCTGGACCCAGCGAGAACGAGATGATCAAAGGACGCACGCGGCAGCAGGGACAGCAAATGGCGGTGGTGGCGGCGGCGGAACGTAGCTGTACGCCGCCATCGCAGACCCGTTCGTCGCTGGCGGCGAGGCGTGCGCGGCCAAGACGTCGACCGACCCTTCGTCCGGCAGCAGCGAAGGATCGATGTTGGGGTCGATGTTGGGGTCGATGTTGGGGTCGATGGCCGCGTACTCAACCTGCGCGTAGGTCGGGTTGAAGGCGTACGGACCAACCTGCTGCGGTCCGGCTGGGAGCAGCATGGACGGGCCGCCGTCAGGACCCTTGGCGGCGTCTGACAGCGCACCCGCAACCCCGTTGATGAACGGCGGGTACATCGAGTGCATGTCGGCGCCCGGCTGGCAGGCGGACGGCTCAGCGATGGGCGAGACGAAAGCGGCGCCCGCTACAGGCTCCGACTTGAAGGACGCCTTGGCCTTGGCCTTAGACTCTGTGAACGCAAACGGCGGGAGGCGGGCGGCAGTGTCAGCGTCAGCAACGGGTCTCAGTGATGCGACGACGGCAGAACGAGCAGGAGTGGGCGAGAAGAAACGAACTTTTCTTCTTGCTGCTTGGCTCGGAGCCATCGGACGCGCTGCCGCTCGCGAGATGACTTAGGACCTCGGCCGCCTCCTCCTCGCGCCCGCGCTCGCCGCTGCCGCGCTTGCTGTCGCTGCCACCGCCATTCTTCTTGGCCTTCTTGTACGAGCTGTGTCGCGCTCGACAGAATGAGCACATCTTGAGCAGCGCGTCGCCGTAGGGGTTGAGGAAGTCTTGCAGCACGAGCTTGCGAGTGGCGGCGCAACCCTTGCCGGAGCAGGCCGGGACCGGGGTCGTCTCGACGCTGTAAAAGCACGACGCAGACAGCGGGTCAGCTCAGCGGAAAGCAGCGTAAGGACAGGCGGATAGTTAGATCGGGAACGCACTCGAGCTTCTCGCCGCCGGTCTCGGACAGATCATCAAACAGGCCTGACTTGCGCTTCTTGTTGCGGTCCCGGCTGCGCGCAGCGTCCTGGCGGCAGGTCGTGCACATGCGGTAGAGGCGGTCACCGTAGCTGTTGAGGAAGTCGTTGATCGTGAGCGGATGCGGCGCCTTGCAGCCCTTGATCGAGCAAACGGGCTCCCAGCCGGCGGTTGACCTGGAGTCACAGTCGGGCGGGAGAGCGATGGGATGTATGCGCTGTGATCAGCCTGTGCGCATGCGACGTCAAAAAAGGACAAAATGCAGGGACGCACATGCCTCCGATCGTGGGCGGGATCACGGTCGGATCTGGGACGTGAGCAAGCGGGAATTCTGGCTTGAGGCCCTCCTTGCGCGCCTTGGTCGCCCGGCTCGACGCCGTCGTCCGGGCCCGGCACCACCGACAGCGGACGAAGAGCCCGCCGGCGGGGTTGCGGAAATCCTTGACAGTGAGCGGGGCCTCGCCGCGGTAGACGCAGGCGACGCGCGACGGGTCGCGCTTGACGCAGTCCATCGGCTCGTCATCTCCCTCCATGGGCTCGGGCTCGTCTTCTTCCGGGTCGAGCGAGCCCTCCGAGTAATTGAGCCGCGACGGCCCGGCAGTGGCGCTGCCGGCCGAGCTGCCCTGGACATAGGCGGTCGAGAGCGAGAGCAAGGCCGACGTCAGGCTCGAGTCGAATTCGGACGAGCCAATCGCGGGGCTGTTGGCCTGCTGGAGGAGGCGTCGGCGTCGGAGGCGAGAGAGGAAGAAAGGCCCGGCCGGCGGAGCTGGCGCGTCAGCTTCCGATCACGACGACGATGGGCTAAGCGAGGCACAAGCACTGCAAGAGGACGAGAAGGTGGCGCACCTGGGCAGCTCGAGCTTTGCTTCGTGTCGTGCGTCCCGTCGAGATGTCGGGTTGGGGCTGCGAGGAGGAGCGGCAAGAGAGGGGGACATGCCCAAACGGTTCGCGTCAGCGTCGGGCGCTGCCCACCAGAGCACATGGCCGAGGAGCCAATCAGGAGGGCTCGGGCCAGGGCGGCTTACCGCGTCAGACATGATCGGAGAGCTGGATGGATGTAAGGCGATGAGCAGGCGGTCCACAGCTTGATCAGGTCGAAAGTTGAAAGATCTGGATAGCGAGCGAGGGAGGGTGGGCGATGGGACGGCGGTCGTCGAGGGGAAGACGGGCTCGTGTGGCGGGAGAGCGTCGAGAGGGGAGGTCGTCCGGCGGTAGGCGACGGTCGCTGCATCCACCCATAGAGAGCGCCGTCAGTCAGGATACGAGCTGTATGGTCTGCTCAACGTGTAGAGTGTATCGGGCGACTTGCCTTGCGTCAAGGGAAGGGCGTGGGCCTGAACGAGGCCGGTCGGGAGGGCAGGCGGGTCGTTGTCGGCGGTTGGGTGGGCGGCGCGCCGGAAAGCTAGGCGAGAGTCGACGAGATGGGCCTGTGACGACGGCGCAAAGTCGATGCGTACCAAGATGGTCAGATGGCGCGGGCGAGAGCTGATGGGAGGGCCGGGATGGCGGTCTGGTCCAGGTCGTTTAGGAGGCGGGAGGCTCGGTGCAGAAGGCAGGACGAAGGCGAGGTCGACGTAGAAGGGTCGTGCAAGGGCAGCAACGGCGCGCGCGCGATGAGAGCGAGCTACCAAGCAAGACTCAGAGGGGCAGCCGCAGCGTCACCATGCATCAAGGGCAACTAGGTTACGTCTGGGGCTTGATCAAGCGTCCTCCTTGAGCCCCATAAAGCGAGAGCTGCGTGGTGCAGCAGCTATGGCAGGCGGAAGGAATGGAGGCCGGACTGGGTCGCGCCGGCTCACGTGAGCCCGCTGCCGCAGACCGGACCGCTGCCGGCGATGCGGTCGACGCACGACGCGATACAACAGGTCGACGTAACGACGCAACGACCTCAAGGTCGAGTACAAGGGCATACATGAGGTACACGGAGAGTGTGTCAGAGGAGCATATTGAGTACATGATGGGCGGAGGGGCGTGATGGGAGGTTCGAGAGCCTGAGGGCGCGCGGCTGGGGAGAGAAGGGCGCAGGGTCGAAGGAAGACGTCGAAAGGCGCACCGCCAATCTATGGCGGTATACGGCAGGGCCAGGTGGAGGCCGTGGAGGACCCGGTCTTGGGTCGCTCAGATCGCGCCCGCGTCGAGCGCGTTCTGGTACAGCTGCCTGCGGACGTCCTCGCTTTCGGTTGAGTGGCCGCCGTCGTCGTCCCCGACCGTCGTCGCGAGCAGATCGTGCGCAAACTCGTGGTCCCACGCCGCGCGCTCGGTCAGGACGGCCTTCTGGTCGAGCGAGAGGTAAGGCGAGGCAGCTATCAAGGCCTGTACTTGGTCGGGCTGCTGCTGCTGCTGCTGCTGTTGGGGGTCGCCGCGTGACGAGGTCGAGTTCGGGTCCGGCTGGCCGTTGTCAGACGTCCCCTGGGCGAGCAGCTCGTCGTTGACACGATGATCACCGTGCGCCTGATCCTGGGCCGATGAACCAGACGCGCTACGATCGGGCGACCGGCCGCCGCAGTTGCCGAGATCCGACGTCGAGCCCTGCTGCTCGTCGCTCATCGCAGCCGCCGACAGTACGCTTTGGGGCAGCGCAGCCAGCACTTTTTCGCCGACTTCGACCCCTCGACGGACGAGGACCATGAGCTCTTTGAGCTGAGCGTTGATCTCGCTCAGCGTGTGAGCGTGCTCGAGCGCGTGCAGGGCCGGGTCGAGCGCTGCCAGGCCGGTGGCATGCGACGCAGAGGAGCCGCCGTGGACGGGGCCGGTCGAGAGGGACGGGTGGGAAGAACCGAGATAGGGCCGCTTGGACGGACCGCCGGCGGCCGAGTTGGCCAAGGAGGTCGTCGTCACGGCAGCATAGGGCCGCTTGAGGCTTGACAACGGGTGCATCGGCGGGGGAGGTGGAAGCGAGGACTGGGCATACGTCTGGGTGAACGGTGAACAGAGCGTGTCCAAGTCAGAGCGCGCAAGAGGACGTGCGCGCGGCACTTGAATGCAAGAGGCGAGAAAGGACGCACCTCATCAAGAACCGACCCCATCAGCCCGTTTTCGTCGCCGTCGTCGACTCGCATGAAGCTCTCCTCCATCGCGCCCATGCCCATCCCTCCCATCTCTCCATACCCGCCCTGACCGCCCGTCCCTTGCTGAACAGGATGCGCAGTCTGGCCCGGGGAGCTATGGGAAGACGACCCGACGGCGTTGACCTGCCCGTGGCTGCCGTGGCCCGCAAGCTCGTGCAGGTGTAGCAGCTGCCCAAGCTGAGCCTGCCGGCGGTAGCCGACGAGCTCCTCAAACTCTTGGAAGAGTGGAAATGAATGCGACTTGTAGCGCGCGGCAAAGGGATTGATCTAGAGATGGCGCGTGTCGGTGCCGGAGCAAAGGGAGCCCGGGTTCAGTGAGACGCAGCAGACGTGCGTGCAGCGGCGCTGTCGCGCGGACGGACGGACCTCGATCTGCTTGGACCATGCGTCGGCCGTCGCGTGAAAGCGCTGATCCTGGTCGCTCCAGTGAAAGTCAGGGTGCATCATGAGCTCCTTGAAGGGCTGGTAAAGCGTGCGGATCATCTGTGGGTCGGAGGCGCGTCGGATCATTGGTCAGTTCGGATGCGATGCGCGGCGACGAGCAATCGTAAGTCGCAGCAGCAGAGGCGACGCACCAGCTTGTAGCGGTCCTTGCACGGCTGAATATCCTTCTTCTGGCCCTGGAGCGTCGTCTCCTGGACGGCGGCGACGACCTTGTCCCAGCTCGAGGTGAGGAAGCCGTGCTCCGTCTCGTGTCCGAGCCGCTTCTCCTCGAGCAGCACGCGCACCATCGCCGCGTCGTCGGCTGCGAACCAGCGCGTCGGCGGCGCACGCTTCTTCTTACCGCCAGGCTGCGGCTGCTGAGACTGCTGCTGACCTCCTCCATCCGACTGCGAGCCGCCAGCCCCAATGTCGCCGCCGCCGACGCCGTGGGAGGACTGATGGAGCTGACCGCCCTGTGATGGTCCTAGACCACCGTTGCCGGCAGGGTGACCACTCTGGTGCTGCAGCGACGGGTCGAGCTGGAGCGAGTGCTGGCCAAACTGACCGCCCGAGATCTGCTGGTATCCGTGCTGCTGCTGCTGGCTTGCCGACGACGACGAGGAGGCGGATGCCGCGTGCTGCTGCTGCTGGCCGGCCTGCTGCGGCTGGAGCGACAGGGGATGCTGCTGTGGTTGGAGGGCCGGGGACGACAGCTGGTGGCCGTAAGCCTGCTGGTGGACATTGACCGAGGAAGGGTCGTGGATGAGGCCGTGGTGTTGGAGATCGTCCATCCTGTCGGTGACGACCGACGATGCGATGACTGGTGGATTTGGGGCGAGAAAGGGGCGAGACGGGGCAACGGGGGAGGGAAGGGCAAGGGGGCGGCAGGAGGTTCGAGCAGGTTGGGCGGGGAGGAGAGACGAGAGACCGCAGTGGCGGCCGCTTGCGCACCGCTCTCGAGTGCACGTGGATGAGTTTTCCGCCTGCTGCGTCTACCGGGCTCACTCCAAGTCTTGTCCGACTTGCCTACCAACAGCAACTCCCTCCCTCCTCGTCACTCGACCACCTCAGAGACTGATTTGGAGAGCTGGGACTGACGCGCATGGACGTGTGGGATGTCCTTGCGTCGTCCGACGTCGCTCTCGGTGACGACACCGCTTCAAACGGTCAGACGGCTTAGCAGGCGCGCCTGGTCCCCCCTGCCTGTTTTCGACCTCCTTCGACCTCAAGCCTCGATTCGACAACCTTCTTTTCTCGACTTGAGGACGCGTCTCCCGGGACATCTTCAACTGGTCTAGACGTGCGATGGACCTCCTCGCCCTCGGAGCCGACAGGGCTGCAGCGCTCGCCAATCCACTCCGTGAGTTACTTTCCTTGCTGCACGCGTGTCCTCCCACTCCTCCCACCTCGACAACACAAAGCAAAGATGAACCCCTTCACGGGGCATTTGGCGCAAGGAACAGGGTCTTGCATGGCCGTTTCATCTTCCGACGAGGAGACGGCGGTCATGCAGGCCCGGCCGGTGGCGACAACCATTCTACCTAAAAAAAACTACTGAGCTCCTACCCCTCACGACCCTCCCTTCGACATCGCCCTCCTTGCTTCGCTGCCTATCTCCAGATTGCTGACTTTGCTCTCCTTCCTCCACGTCTGTCCAAAGAAGTCCCGCTTCCGACCTCATCGCCGCTCGCGCCTCGATCGCGTGGAAAGCCCGGTCTCGTCAGGTAAGGCTCGCTCGCCCTCCCTTTCCCCAACACATCCCCCCCACCTCCCTACATTGATGTACCAAGGTCGAAAGGCCTTGAAACATGTTAGACTTCTCGACGCCGCGTTTCAACGGCCATACTGGAGACATCTTTACCTACTGAGCTTTTTTCGACCGCCGATTCGCCTCGCTCTCCTGCTGCCTGCGCCTCCTTCCGAGTCTCGACGCTGACCTCATCGATTTGCTCTGCTGTCATCAGTCTCATCACGTGGCGCACTTCACGACGTTCTGGAGATCTCATCTCTGACTGGTACGTCCACTCCCGATTCCTGGTTGCTAGTTGAGCGAATGGATATTATGCCATGTCCCTCGTCACATCCTGTCGTCCGCGACGTGCCGCTTGCGAGTCTATCGCGAGGTTGCCTTTCTAGTGCTGGTTCGTTGATTGGCGCCGGAAACCTTCATCGGACTAGCCCGACCCTTGACCCCTCCGGCGTTGCTGGCGCGGTCGCTCGGACGATTGGAAGGCAGGCTCGATTGATCACACTGAGGCGGCCAAGTGGCGAACTATAATGAGTGGGTCATGCAGCAGTCAAGAAGCAAAGAGCGGCGCCTCAGAAGATGACGTCCTCGTCCTGGCCGCCCATGATGTCGGCCCCTCCGGCCTCGTTGTCCTCCTCTTGCTTGCGCTTCTCGCGCCTTGCGCGCGCCTCGTCGTCCTCGGCCGCCTGCTTCTCCTTGGCGAGCTGGTCCGCCGCGGCCTGCTTCTCCTTCTTCTTGCCCTGCACCTTCTTGAGCCGGAAGAAGTCTTCGCGGTCCATCTCGTCGAGCTCGCTGGAGTCGCAGCGCGCGGGGCAGCAAGCGGGCAGTGTGTCAGGGTTGGTGGACACTTCGACGTACGCCCGAGAAGGGCAACGGACGCACGACATGATGAATTTGACCGTGTCCTCGAGCCGGGGAATGATGATGTGTTCGATCGAGTTGACGCGGCGGTTGGTCGACCGGATGACCTCGTCGAGCACGGTGAAGGCCGTCTGGGTCCGGGCGCAAACGGCCGTGGCAGGACAGAGGTCAGCCCTCGGCTCACGCGCGAACGATCGAGCGACCACATCGCCAGCAGCAAGCAGGCTAGACGCACCTGTAGCGAGGCCAGCTCGACCAGCGTCTCGACCGCTTTGACGTACGTCTCCCTGCACTTCTGGATCTCGCGCCCACCCCGTCCGAGACCCGTCAGACCAAACTCGCCCTGCCCTTCCTTCTTGACCGGCTCAAACGCCGGCAGGACGACGCCCGAGACGTTCTCCGACTTGGCCGTGACGGAGAAGGTGGCGGTGGAGACCGACTCAAGAATCTGGTACGTGATCTGCGGGCCGGTCGAGTAGATGACCGAGGCGAGCGAGAATGAGGCGAGCTGCAGCACGCGGCCCATGCGACGCTTGGCCTGTGAGACGCAGCAAGCAGCATCAGCAGACAGGCCAGTCAGCAAAAATTCGGAGACGGGATGCCGGGCCCAAGCTATTATCCAGCGCAGGGTTTGCGCTCCCTCCCCGGCTCCAAACTAGGTCCTGTCGACTGCTCAGCCCGGCCGCCATGGACCCCCCTCGGAGGAAGCCTGCCCTGCGAGCTGGCCAAAGGAGCAGACGCACCTCGTCAACCTTCTTGAGGATCGCCCGAAAGCGCGACATGAGCGCATCACGCTTCTTGGCGAGGAGCGAATGACCCGTCTGCGCGCCCTTGAGCTGTGTCTTCGTGTTGGTCAGGGCCATCCGCGTCGGGCTGCGAGCGTATGGGAGGGACAGGAGATGGGGTAGGTCGTCAGCCGAGCGACCTGATCAACAGTTCGATGGACGCCCAGCGAGCAGCACGCACAAGGGTCGTGACATTGTGCACTCGATCTGATCGAAGCAGCAGACAGAACGAGTTCGCAGCTAGAGTAGGAGTGGCAGGAAGGCAAGTAGGCCAGGCTGAGTCGTGGTGGTCGGGGCGGTGTGAGCACCAGCCGGCGTTGCTTGCGCCGACATGGGCCCTGATCGCAGGCCCTCTGCCTTGGGCTGCCCTCGGACCGCATCCTTCCTGACCACCCTCGACCACGCGTTCTTGGTCGTTGCCTGCCGGTGCCTATCCTTCCTTGACATCTCGCGGATCTAGCTCGTGTTCTGTTCGCTGACGTCCTCCTGGGTCTATCGGCTGCTTGCCCCCGCACCGCTAGCCGTCATCTCAGCTCGGCAGCAGCTGCAGTCCTCTCGCCCGACGCGTCCCGTTCACCAGACCTCCGCCCTCTCACACCTCTCCAGCTGCTCCTCAGCAACAGAGCAGCGCCCATCTACTCCGCCAGTCGAGTCATACGCCGCTCGATAATGGCCAAGATCACCGGCGTCTACCGCTCATCCTTCCCGTGCAAGCAGGGTTGCCGGCAGAGCTTCAAGTCCGAGTCGGAGCGGTCGCGCGTGCGTCCCTTGGCCCTCCCTCTCTTGTGCTTTGCCCGGCGCTGCTCCCTCGTCGCGTTTCTCTGCCCCCCCCCTTGTATTCTTGCCTTTCCCGCGCAGCTTGAAATGCGCAATCAAGCCGAGCTGACGAGACGCTGTGGTCTGGATTGCTATCTGCGGCGCGAGCAGCACAACGCGCGGACGCACCAGAACCGGACAAAGGTGACGCTGCCGACGACGGGCGAGAGTGCGTTCGCTTATCCTTCCTTCCTTCCTTGTCCCCTATGCCACGCGACTAACAGCTCTGTATCGTTTCGAATTTCAGTCCTCACGCTCGACCGCTCGATGGACACAGGTGACTTCGCCTGTCCACTCTGCGACGACTACGCCTCACCCGACCCGTCCGATATACGCACGCATTGCAAGACCTGCGAGGCCCTGCCCTTCCAGCGGGTCGCCGAGCTCGCGAGTCGAGGGCTCACCACGGCTGGCTGGATGGAGGAAGGTGGCGGTTGGGGCCAGGGCGTGGGCCACAAGACGGTGCCCGGTGCGGCTGCCGTTCGCGACGTCGCTGCCGGCCACGGCAGTGGCTCGTCAAACTCGGCCGCGTACGCAACCAAGGCGCCCTTTTACTCGTCTCTGCCCCCGTCGGGCCAAAGAGGCGCCAACCTCGCTGAGTCGCACTCGTCGCAACCGTATAGTCAAGTCCGACACGCGACGAAACAACCAGCAGCGGCGAGCGGTCCGTCGTCCTCATCACACGCGTCGGCCTCTGCACCGGCGCGCGCTGGACCGTCGTCCTCGCCGTCGACTTCGTCGTCTAATCGTTGGGCGCTGCACGAGATACCTGAGCTTGGCGATGACCGTCCGCACGTAGCCTCTGATCGGACGTCATCCTCAGCGGCAGACGGCCATTGTGCGGACGGCGACGCGCGCCAGATCCCAATCTTCAGGTCGCGCTCGACCGCTTCTCCCTCAGATCCATCGCTGCCGCCGCCTCTGCCGAGCCAGCAGCGTCCAAGCGGTCGAAGCGAGGCAGCCGAGCGGTGGCGGCCAAGGCAGAGCTGGGGAGCAGGGAGTAGTGGAGCCTTTGACAGGTGCGTCCCTCCTGCTTCGATTCATCCCTCCATCTCTGTCCCCGTGCCTGCATAGGGAGCTGACTGAAAAATCATACTTTCGCGCTCTGATGGGACGACCACAGCGTCAACCATACAGACAAGGAGGAGGAGGACGACTCGGACGACGGCAGCGTCGTCGTCATCTCGCCCACGACGTCCCCTCGGCGCGCCGCCAACCCTCTACTGCCGCAATCACCAGCTGCCCCGGTCGCCGGTCCGTCGACCCTCAAGCGGAAGCAACCCCCCGTGTCCTCGTCATCATTCCCCACCCCTTCAACGGCAACCCGGCCTAACCAGAGGCAGCGGCTCGCTCGCCGACAGAGCTCAGTGTCGTCTGCCCTCGGGAGCGCGGACGACCTGTGGGGCTCATCAACTTCGTCGTCCTCGCTCGGTGAAGAGGCACTTTCTGCAGGCCAAAGCCTCAGAGCAGTCCAACAGCAGGACGACGATCTTCCGGCCGCCGAGGAGCGAGACGGATCGAGGGAAGCACGACCTGTTGCCCTGACGAGGGGCGGAGAGGGCAGTTACCCGTCCCCCGACCCGTCAAACTCGGGCGAGGAGATCCGTCGCGAGGCTCCATCTCGCAGAAATCGAGAAGACGAGCGCGACGAGGTCTTCGCCGTTGACTCTGGGTCCGGCGGTGGCGGCGCTGAGGAGGTCAGTGGGGCGCGGAGTTGGGAGCTGCAGGAGGAAGCAGGTGGAGGAGCCAGGGAGGAAGGACAGGGGCAGGCGGACATGCTAGCGTTCTTGCAGCAGCTGCAGAGAGAACGCAGGGAGACGGTCGACGACGACGCCTTCCGCAACGTTGCCGACGGCAACGTTATCCACGCTGGCGGCGCGGACGGCAACGGAGACGACTGGGGCGGGGGCATGTCCTACGAGCCGGCCGAGCGAGAATCTCAGGGTCTGTCGGCTGAGGCCGCGACGGGAGAAGGAGGAGCTGACGTCCCGATGGCCGATGTCGCTGGCGACGACGGGGACGCGGCTGCCCCTCCTGGCTCGCACGCTCAGGCAGGCACCGTTCAGCGACCCCCACCACCGCCGCCATCTTCGTCGTC
Source organism: Cystofilobasidium bisporidii (assembly GCA_014825535.1). NCBI lineage: Eukaryota > Fungi > Basidiomycota > Tremellomycetes > Cystofilobasidiales > Cystofilobasidiaceae > Cystofilobasidium > Cystofilobasidium bisporidii. Next base: position 11,872 of record MVAK01000015.1, read on the forward strand.
GCGCACGTCGTCGCCCGCCTTCCTCCCTTCGTCGCCCGATGTCCAGCCGGCCAAACAACTCTCAACCCCAGCGGGCGGGAGCTCTTCTGACCGTCAGTCAGCTCCACCTGCGTCGATGAGCGGCCGGCTCGAGAAAGACATCTCTCAATTGGGATCGCCCGCACCTGGGCCCAGCGGTCGTGCCCACTCAACGCTGGGCTCGACAAGGACCTCCCCAATTGGCGCCGCCGAGGTCGGAGTGATCCTGTCAGCAGCGTCGCGGCCGCCGGCGAGACATGCGACCTCTCGCCGCTCGTCATCCTCCCTTACCGAAGGACGTCAAGCGACGCCTACGGGCCAGTCGCACCCTCCTTCCCAGCCGACGAGCGACGCTCCGCACCCGACGCGCGATACTGCTCTCGGGCGAAGCTTGCCCTCGGAAGAGCACGCCGGAAGCAGCACTGCCGCTGGTGTCAGGCCGTCGCAGCGGTCAGGCGGCGGTCCGCCGTCGCCCTCGCCAATGCGGCTCGTGGGCGAGCCCTCGATCGTCTATGTCGACAGCGAGGACGAAGGCCAAGACGCACTTCCGCCTTCCATGGCGGTCGTCAAGCCCCAGCCGCCTTCGTCGCCGTCGTCTGCATCGCCTGGCCTTAGCAGCTCGTTGCGTGAGGGCGCTGGTCAGCCATCGGCGTCGACATCGTCTCAGGGGGTGGTGACAAGGGCCGCGGCTACGGCGAGCGTCCCCACGAGCAGCCAGGCGGCGGCGCAATACCACTCGTCTTCGGGGGACAACACGTCCCGGCCCGTCGTCGTCGGTACCGGACTCCGTAGGACGCCGCCTCCACCGCCCGTCGTCCATTCGTCCCAGTCGGCGACGACTGGCGGGCACTCTCAGCCCCGCCCGCGCGTCTTCCCCAACAACATGACGCCGTGGTTCTACTTTCAGACGTCGATCCGGCCGCTGCTCAAGCCCGACGAGCCACCGTACGAGCGTCTTCGCAAGCTGGCGTTCCGGGTCGAGCTCTTGCTCGGCTGGCGGCCGCTGTTGATCAATCGGCTCTCGAAGGTGCTCGCCGGTGAGAGCAAGGCTGGCAAGCTCACGCCCGACGTCGAACCTGTCTATGCGTTGACGCTCGCGGAGCTCCAGCGGGACGAGACGAGCGACACGATTGGGTTCACGCGCCAATGGGTGAGATCGTGCAGTCTGTCCCTTTCACATCGCATCGCGAACGCTGACCTCGACCTTCGACGCCGCCCTTCGCCCCTTGGGCTCCCAGCTCCTGCAATCCCAGCTTGCCATCGACCCAACAAGCGTCATCGACGGCTCGTTTGTGCGGCTCGTCCGAGATTTCTTTCCTTCCCGGTCGAGCCAAACGGCCAACCCTGCGCGCGAGCGCGTCGCGGCGCTCACGCCCGTTGTCGCCGACTTCGTCGTGTTCCGCTGGACGGGGAGCGTCGACGAGTGAGCTCTGCTCTTGTTTCTTTCCTGCCAGTTCTGGCGCCCGCGCTGACGTCTGACCCGGCGTTCGCTTTTGTCGGTGCTGCAGCCTACCAGAGGGCCTCCGCGCGGCCAATCTCATGTTCGCCGACCCTGCGACACCATCCTGTCGATTGCCCGTCAACCCGATGCCTTGGGAGCTCGCAAGGCGCTCCATTGAGTCGCCATGCGAGCGGGTGGCCAGTGTATGGAGGTTGCTCAACAATCTCGGCCTGTGGATTGTCGAGCCGGACGAGTTTGACGACGGCGGGGCGTCCTCACTGGAGGGTCTGGTCGATGAGGGGGCGATGCAGGTCGATGCGACTTGATCGTGGATGGGCTCGCGTGGAGAGAAGGGGGGGGGGGGGCTGTTTTTTGTTCCGTTGCTGACGATCGCCGACGACCGCTTATGATGCTCTGTCTTTCGATTCTTCACCGCTCTTTGCTCAGCCGACAGCAGGCGGCAAGACAGATAAAGAGCTCATGATATCTCTCCATCGACGCCATCGACGTCGAGGACGACAGTCCGGCCGACGTCGACAACGCGCATGACCTCGTCGCGGTCGCCGAGACCCATCTCGGCCTTTGCGAGCAATAGGTCGTGCGGCGCCATGGTTGGCGGCTCGTCCGACATGATCCACTGTGAAGGGCGAGATGGAGGGGCGTCAGGGGCGCAGAAACAGGAGGGCAGAGCAGGCAGGAGCGGACAGACCGTCCCCCAGTGAACGCCAAATGAGTAGCGCGCGCCAACGTCCTGCGACAAGTGCGTCGCCCCGAGCGGATCCTCGTGGTGCAGCTGCAGGTGCCAGCGCGGGCCATAGCTGCCGATCGGGAGGGCCGCCAGCGTCACGGGCCCGAGGACCTTGCCGACGGCCTCGAACAGTGCGGGCGAGTAGCCTGCGGATCAGAAAGGGGGTTTCTGGTCAGAGCGACTGACGGGCGGCCTAGGTGGAGAGGAAGAGGAAGACGTACCCGTGTCGCCCGCGTGATAGAAGCTCAAGCCCTTCGACCCGTCGTCGGGCAGCTCCTCGATGTGGAACGACGCCCAGAGGGTCGTGTTTGTGTCGGTCCCGTTGCGGCCGCTCCAATGCATTGTGGGCGCGCAAGTCACGCGGAAGCGCTTGCCGTCCGAGGCCGTGTGGTCGGCCGACTCCCACCAGCTGCAAGACGAGCGGGTTGGCGATGGGTCGTCAGACGGAAAGCCCGGTGGGGGAATACATGCCCAGCGACGAGGGACGTACTCGAGCTCAGTCACGTTGGTCACGCCCTCTTCCTCGAACCATGGCTTGACGCCGAGCGGGACGAACCACCTGGCGCTGTCGCCAAGCTCATGTACGGCCGCAACGTCGAGGTGGTCAAAGTGGCTGAGAGTGCGCAGTTGTGAGGGGAGGGGGGCTGTCAGTCTCGCGCACCAGAGAGCGGCAGGTGCCTTGGCAGACTTCGCAAAAGCAGCAATGTTGAAAGGAGGGAACAGACTTGTGGCTGACGAGGACGACATCCGTTTCGAGGTCCTTGAGCTCGCAGGGCGGCGGTCGTAGCCGCCGGGGGCCCTTGACGAGGCCGTCGAGCGTGCGATCACTGGGACGCGTGCGACGCAAAAGGAGGGCAGGGCCAACAAGGACGAGGAACGGGTCAGGAAAAGGCGCACGGAATCGGTGAACAGGGCGTGAGACGTACGAAAAGATGGGGTCGGTCAGGATGCGCAGGCCAGACATCTGAACGTAAGACGTCGACTGGCCAATCTGAGAGGGACAGTTGTAGCGAGGGAGAGGCAGGAAGGGGAGTCAGCGCGCTGCCTCTCGAGTCCAGAAGCGGCATCACAGCCGGCCTGTGAAGCGGAACCAAGGTCGGGACTGACCCAGGTGAACGTCAGGCGCTCCTTCAGGGCGCGCAGGACCGCCCAATCGGGCGTCATGACGTCGGTCAGCTGCTTCAGCAGCCCAATGGACGAATATTCGGTCGGCGGCATCAACACCGACAGCGGCGTCAGGATGAGCTTCCAGAGGAACCACTCGTGCACGCCTGTCAGACAAATGCGCGGGCGGTCGAGGCCGAGGGCAAGAGGTCGTGGTCAGTGCGCGACTTCAGGTCGGGAGCGCAGCGACAGGCGGCACGACAGACCTTGCTCGCGCCATTCCGGGAACGGATTGACTGGGGCGTAAGTACGGGAGCGCTCGAGTAGTCAGCATCTACTGCACGCATTCTTGGTCAGAGCGATCTGTACGAGTAGCGGCAGGCGCACCATAGCGACCGAGAATCTTGAGTGACGCCCACCGCTTCTTGAGCAGTTCTTTCTCCTCCGCGCTCAGCCCACCCAAGCTGCTGCTAGTGCTGCCGGACTTGCGCTCGCCGAGGGCTGCCAGCCCACGTTCGTACTCGATAGTCCGGTCGGCCATGATCCACCGCCGACGGACGTCGGTATACTTTCGTCGTTGAACGGGCCACGGGCAGGTTTTGACGCGTGCGCGTCAGTCCGCAGCTCGTCTGCAGGGCTAGAGAGCGCGCAACGAAGCAGCAGTAGCCTGCGACTAATGAAGACGCAGTCGACGCACCACATAATACGTCGTCCAGCCGCCGATGTAAACGACGGGCAGCACGAACAGTGTCCGCTTAAGGTCTGCGATTGTCAGCAGGAGAAGAGGTCAGGCGTCAGCGGGAGGGTCCTGCCGCCGAGCTAGGCGACGACGGCGGCGAGCTCACAAGGGTGGAGGAATTGCCGCATGCGAGAGAGCCTCGCTGTGCCGTCTCGGATGAGATCTAGGGTCTAGGGGTGGGCAAGGTCCACAGTGCGTGCAACGAGGTCCCAGGCAGGCCTGCGCTTCCTATGCGGGCGATGCTTTGCTGGGAAAGAAGGGCAGCAGGTCGTCGTCGTCGTCGTTGGCAGGGTCGACCGGTGGTGGGCTCAAATGGCTCGAGCTTCGCCTCCTGTACCTCCTCGCACCGCCCCAACTCCCATCACTCTGTCCCTGACCCGACAGCATGTCCTTCTTCCGCTCCTCGGCTCCTCAAGGGGCGCCCCAGACCGACGCCTATGGCAACCCCATTGGCCAGCGCTCACCCGCGCCCTCAGCTGGTGCTCGGGGGCCCAACGCCAGCTCGTACTCGCGGCTGCCGCCTCCTCCCCAGGAGCTGTCGCAGGCCAACTACTCGCGGCCATCCCCGCCCGCTGGCGGTCGGGCACCCCAGCAGCCGCCTTCGAGGAGTGCGTACGGCGACGAGAAGAGCTCGCACAGGCCCAGTGGAGCGGGTGTGCGTGGTATGTGAGTCTGGCGTGCTGGGTGGCGACCCCTCCAGCTCACCATCTCTCTCGACGTCACCGAGCTTGCCTTGCCTCGCGTGAATATACCCGCTGACCCTGGTCCTCGCTTCGGTCGTCGTCTTACCCTGCAGCTTCCGCGTCGAGAAGGGCACTGAAACGACCGCCTTTTACAACTGCTTGATCGCCAATCCGACCGACCTCGAGGGCGTGCAATGCGTGCGCGTCCAGCGGTCGCAATACGTCGGCATCCGGTCAGCTCGCTCCCTCCTTTGCTGACCCTTTGCTCGTCGCGACGCTTCTGCTGACAAGCTCGGCTTTTCGACCTGCTGGTCCTCAGATGCGACCCTTCGGTCCCTCAAGGCGTTGTGCTCGCTTCCAACCCCCAACGGCTGTGGCTCAACGTCTCGGTCGGCGAGGGGATCGAGCTCGAGTCGGTCGACCTCGGCGGCCGCGGCGCCTGGCTCGGCGAGGTCGATCTCGAGGTCGGCTTTGCGGCCAGGAGCACAGAGGATCCAGAGACGTTCAGCGCAGACGAGATTGCAAAGCACCTCATCTCGGTGCGTGCCGATCGTTTGACCCTGCTCTTCGCCGTCGCCCAGCCCGCGGTTGCGACGACTGCGCCTGCTCTCTGGCTGACTCCCGAGCCGCGCGCCCCTTCTTCGCCCGCCCTGCAGCGTTACTCGGGCCTGCCCCTCTCCCTCTCGCAGCCGCTCGTCTTTGACTTCCGCGGGCGCTCGCTCAAGGCCCTCGTTCGCACCCTCTCGGTCCTCGACTTGTCGCTCTCGTCCGAGCAGGAGGCGACCAAAAACGTCAGCGTCGGCATCCTGACCGAATCGACCGAGATCACGGTCCGCAAGGATGAGGGCAGCCGTATCAAGATCAAGGCGTCGGGCAAGAAGTGCGTGCCCTTTCGTCCTCTTGAGCGGAAGAACCATCGTTCACCCAGGCTGACCATTGCGGCAACCCTTCCGTGCCGCAGGCCCCCGCCAAACGCGATCCTCCAACCCAATTTCAAGTTCGAAGACATGGGTATCGGTGGCCTCGACTCCGAGTTCAGCGCCATCTTCCGCCGGGCTTTCGCCTCGCGCATCTTCCCGCCATCGCTCGTTGAGAAGCTCGGGATCCAGCACGTCAAGGGCTTGCTCTTGTTCGGCCCACCCGGAACCGGAAAGACGCTCATGGCCCGCCAGATCGGCAAGATGCTCAACGCCCGCGAGCCGAAGATCGTCAACGGGCCCGAGATCCTCAACAAGTTCGTCGGAGCGTCGGAAGAGAACATCCGCAAGCTGTTTGAGGAAGCCGAGAAGGAGGTCCGTCGTCCCCTGTGCTTGCCCTGACTCTGCGAGGATACTCTGCTGACGGACTGGGCGCGTGCCCGGACGTGTGCAGTACAAGGCCAAGGGCGACGACTCAGGCCTGCACATCATCATCTTTGACGAGCTCGATGCCATCTGCAAGCAGCGAGGGTCGACTGGCGGTGGAACCGGCGTCGGTGACTCTGTGGTCAACCAGCTGCTGTCCAAGGTCAGTCGTCTGCCGCTCGATCTTTGCCAAATTTCTTGGACCGTGACTCAGATGCCGCCCTTACCTCTCCTGCTCTTCCCAGATGGACGGAGTTGATCAGCTGAACAACATCCTCATCATCGGCATGACGAACCGGCTCGACATGATTGACGAAGCGCTGCTGCGACCGGGCCGCCTCGAGGTGCACATGGAGATTTCGCTGCCAGACGAGCACGGCCGACTGCAGATTCTCAACATTCACACGACTAAGATGAAGCTCAACAACGTGCTTGGCAGCGACGTCGACATTTCTGAGCTCGCCGCCGTCACCAAGAACTTCTCCGGCGCCGAGATCGGCGGCCTGATCAAGAGCGCAACCAGTTTCGCCATGAACCGGCACATCAAGGTCGGCACCGTCGCCGGCATCTCGAACGACCTGGACGCGATGCAAGTCATGCGCGGCGACTTCATGCTCGCGCTCGACGAGGTCCACGCCGCGTTTGGCGTGTCCGAGTCGGAGCTGCAGCAGGTCGTCCAGAACGGCATCATCCACTATGACCCGCGGGTCGACGCGACGCTCAAGGACGGCGGGCTCTACGTCGAGCAGGTCCGCAAGAGTCAGCGGACGCCGCTCGTCAGCTTGCTGGTGCACGGTGCGTCGAGTCTTCCCCTTGTGCGCGAGTGCCTTGCCTCCTTTCCTTTCGGAATCGCTGACCTGCTCCGCTGATCTCTGTCTCGTCCTTCCAGGCCCGCCCTCGTCCGGCAAGACGGCGCTTGCCGCGACAATCGCGCTCGCCTCCGACTTTCCCTTTATCAAGCTCATCTCGCCCGAGAATATGGTTGGCTTCCGCGAGGACCAAAAGGTCGCCTACCTCAACAAGGTGTTCACCGACTCGTACAAGTCACCCCTTAGCGTCGTCGTCGTTGACAACATCGAGCGCATCCTCGGTGCGTCGCCTGCGTCTTGCTTCCCTTCGATCAATCAGGCCATCGCTGACATGCCTTGCGCGATGACCTTTGTGTCACCTCACCCTAGACTGGGTCCCCATCGGCCCGCGCTTCTCCAACAACGTCCTACAGGCGCTGCTCGTCCTGATCAGCAAGCGGCCGCCCAAGGTGCGTTTGTGCCTCCCTCATGACCCTGACCGCCCGTACATGCTTTGACTGACGAACACCTTATGCTCGCATCGACACCCCACAGGGCAACCGGCTGCTCATCATCTGCACGACGTCGAACCGGCCGATGCTGGCCGACATGGAGCTCTCCGAGGCGTTCGACGCCTCGATCCGGGTGCCGTCCATCTCGTCTCTGGCGGGCGTGACGCACGTCCTGCGCGAGGTCGACTTTTTCCAGTCGGAGCGGGACGAGCGACGGCTGGCCGAGCTGCTCCAGCAGGGTGGCCTCGCCAGCAGAGGGATCGACGTTGGCGTCAAGAAGCTGCTCGGGCTCGTCGAGATGGCCCGGCAGGACCGCGAGCCGGTCGAGACGTTCGTCAAGAACCTCATGGAGTACCTCGGCTGAGCGAGCTGCGACTGGCCCGCTGCCGCGTGACCGACGTCGACCACCAAATCACAATCAGACTCCCTCCCTGTAGAGCATTCGCACCATCTCTTACCGCGCGTGCATGTAGAATTAGCAACGACCGTGCTTCTGCCATGACCTGTGTCCCTACCGTGCGAAGCGCCGGGCAACGCGAGAGCGAGCTGAGGGGCATACAATGACGTCTACAGACGAGCGGGGCGCTCGCCGCCGAGATGCGTGCGTCTAGAGCGGTGGGGTTGGGGAAGAAGAGGGGCCGGAGAGCGAGCGATGCAAGGTGACGATCGTGCAAGGCGGATACAACAAATGTGCGGATAAGCCGAGGGGGTTCGTGGAGGCAAAGGTGAGCGGCATGAGGAGAGCGAGGCCACGGATGTGACGGTCCAAGAGAACCTCAGCCCCGGCCGCCGCCCTTGCGCCCGCCCGCAACCTCGAGCCCGAGCGCGCTCTCCTCGTCCAGCAGCTTCTCCTCCTCCTCGTCGTCCTCCACCTCGGCCGCTCTGCCCTCCTCTGCCCCGCGCCCACCCTTGCCTCTCGGACTGCGCGCCGCATCCTCCCACTCGCGCGCCCACTCGTCGCCCTCGCGGTCCGAGACCGAGCTGACGCGCTTGAGCCGCGGAAGCGGGCTGGACGCCGGCGTCGACTTTGGGCTGCCGGCCGCGCTCGGCCCGCCGTCGGTGCGCGGCCCACCGGCGCGGGCCGAGGCGAGCACGGTGAAGGACGACTGGCGGCGGAGCATCCGAGTCGCGTGGTGTGTCGGCGAGTTTGAGGGGGAGGTGTGAGTCGGTAAGGGAGCGTAGCTCGAGGTGCCGGGCCGAGGCGAGTAAGGCGGCGAGCCAGAGGGCGACAGGGGCGAGCTCGTGTGCTTGAGCAGCTGGTCAATGAGAGCGAACTGGAGGCAGTTCATGGCTGAAAGATGGGAAGCACCGGCAAGGATGAGCGCCAGGTTGGCGGATAAGTCTCGGAGGTGAGAGGACAGGGACGCACCCAAGGGAAAGAGCGCCATAACAAACACGACCTGCGCATGCGGGTCGAGCCAGTCGAGGATCCACGACCCAAAGACAAAGATGACGGGCAGCAGGCTGAAGATGACGATGACGGCGCCCTTCATCAGGACGAGCGAGGCGACGTAGAGCGCGCACTGCTTGGCCCACCAGTCGATCCGGAGCCGGCTGCCGTCCTGCGCTGTCCGGTAGACGCCCATGACCCAGCCTTCGCGTTGCAGGCGCGTGACGAGCAGGTACTTGGCCGCGCGGAGGAAGGCCCAGATGAGGACGACACCGAGCGTGCAGTCAATCAGGACATTGAGGAAGTCTAAGCGAGCGTGTGGGAGTGAATGATGGTGAGCAAGACACAAAGAAAGGCCAGGGGACCAGGCACCCTCGGGAGGAGGGAGGAGGGAAGAAGGAAAGCACTACGCACAGAGCGAGCAGGGATTGACGCCCTCTGGCGGGGTTGGGTCCATCGGACCGCCCGAAGCAAGCAGGTTGCCCTCAGCGGCGACGACCGCTGCGGTGGCCGACTGGGCGTGCTCAGCCGCTCGTGACGGCGCCGGCGCCGGTAGGCTCGAGATCAGGAGGTTGGCGGCGTGGACGAAGCCCTGGCCGACGACCTGCTTGCCGCAGTCGAGCATGAAGATGCGCCACGGCCGCTTGGGGTGCTCGACCGCTCGCTTGACGATCAAGGACGACAGAACGAGCAGCAGCATGAGCGACTGGACGAGGAGCGACAACGGACCGAGCAGGGCACAGTGCTGAGGGCCTTCTGGTGGAGGCGGTGGAGTGAGGGCGCCGGCGACAGGCGAAGCGAGGTGGTGGTGGTGGGCCGATGAGCCGCCGATGCCAGACACGGCCGTCGTCGTGGCCGGCAGCCAGGCGATGTCTGGCGCGACTGGAGGTGACATGGCGCTGGATGGGACGTTGTCGAGAGGTCCCCTGTTGAGGGTTGCGAGCCAGGGTCAGTCAGGGTCGACACGCAGGCGCCGCTCTTCCGCGCACAGGGCGGCGCCCGGGCCAGCAGCAGCAGCGGCAGGGAAAGGACGACCGACGACGTCGACCCATTTCGCCTCGTCAAGACCTCCTTCGATCCCGGCTACCCTACACTCGCTCGTCCAGTCCCTTGCATCGGCTGTCCCTGCGCGCGTTGTGAGACGGACGTCAAGGCTTGCGGAGGTCGTTCACAGCCCATCCCGTCCGGTCGAGAGAGCTCGCCCTTCTTGCGGACCTGGCCTTCCCTCCCTTGTCGCCGCTGCCCATCGGCCCACCCAGCCCGACTCCCTCGATCTCGCTCCTCGGCAGCCCCTTCCACTTTCCTCTTCAACACCTAGACGGACCGCACGGAGCATGGCTGGACTGAATGTAGCAGTCGGAGGACCGTCGAGGCTGCTGGCCTCGCTCAGCCGGGCGGCGCCCGCGATGAGCCGGCCCGCTCTGACGCATGGCGCTGCACGTTGGTCCTCCTTTCCCCGGGCTCTTGCCTGACCTGTCCCGTCAAGCTCTTGCAGGAGGCCGACCGCTCACGTCACCATTTCTTTCTGCCTGTTCTCCACAGCGTTGCCCTCACGGATGACGTCCAGTCTGCTGTCGAGGGCCTACAGCTCGACGCAGTATAATGGTGCCTGGGCAGCGACGGCTCGTCCTGCCGGCTTCCCTAGCCTAATAGCCGCGACGTCGGCTCCCCCTTCCTCTATCCTCGCCGCCGTCGCTCGCCGACGCCTGCACTCGCGGCCGCCCCTCTTCAACGCGCCGCCGACGCCGCCAGTGTCGACGCCTCCTGCACCTGCGACCGGCGTGGTCGCCTCACAGCCGCCGCCAGGGAAGGGCGACAAGAAGAAGCTGGCGGCGCTCATCCCGACCAAGGAGACGACGTCGTCGATCCGCAAGCTGCTCGAGCTCGCCCGGCCCGAGAAGCAGACCATCATCTGGGCCATAGGCCTGCTCATCGTCAGCAGCACCATCAGCATGAGCGTACCGCTCACGATCGGCAAGCTCATCGACTTCTTTGCGTCGACCGACAGCGTGCGTCGCCTCTTCTGCTCGCGTTCGCCCCTTGGTGGCGTCATCCCACTGAACCTCCTCCACCACATCCTTTCGACCGACTCTCAATCCTCAGGAACGCTTCCTCGGCCTGTCGTTTCCCGTCGCTGCCGCCGTCCTCACGTCCTTCTTCATCCTCGGCGCGGCCTGCAACGCCGCCCGGGCTTACCTGATGCGCCTCTCGGGCCAGCGCATCATCGCCCGCGTCCGCAAGGACGCCTACCGCAACGTGCTTCGGCAGGAGGTCGAGTTCGCCGACAAGGGCGCGGGTGACATCCTCAGCCGGCTCGGGAGCGATACGACCATCGTCGGCGAGAGTGTCACCAACAACCTGTCGGACGGCCTGCGAGCTCTCATCAGCGCCATCGTCGGTGGTGCGTCTGCGTTGCTCTGAGTTGACTGGTCTTGCTCTGGACCGCGCTTCGGCTGACGTGACTTTCACGATCGGCCCCCGCAGTCGGCGCGATGATCTACATCTCGACCAAGCTGACGATGGTCATGCTCGCCGTCGTCCCGCCGGTCTCGCTCGGAGCGGTGCGCCCTCTATGCCTCGCGCCGGAGGAATACTGGGCTCAGAGGCTGATCTGAGGCTCGTGCCCATATCGTTTGCAGGTCTTCTACGGTCGCTACTTGCGCAATTTGTCAAAGCAGACGCAGGACGCGCTCGGCGACATGACCAAGGTTGCCGAGGAGAAGCTGTCGGCGTTCCGCACGCTGACGGCGTTCAACTCTCAGTGCGTCTAACGCTCGCGTTGCCCTCTCCCCTCTCTTGCCGATTCGGACCACTGACTTTCGATCCTGTGCCCCGCCAGACCGATGGAGGTCCAGAGTTTCTCGCAAAAGGTCGACGTCGTGCTCAACCTCGCGCGCAAGGAGGCGATGGCGAGCGGCATCTTCTTTGGCGGGACGGGCCTGACGGGCAACTTGACGATGCTCTGCCTGCTCGGCTACGGCGGCCACCTTGTGAGCCTCGGCGAGATCAGCGTCGGTAGCTTGACCTCGCTCCTCATCTACACAGGGTTCGTCCCGCTCGACCTTGCTGCTTGCGCCTCCTCGCGTGAGCTTTCTTGGCTGACCTCGTTCACCTGCGCGCAGCTACGTCGGCGGATCCGTTTCTGGCCTCACCGGCTTCTTCACCGGCCTCATGAAGGGCGTCGGCGCGGGCACGCGCGTCTTCGAATTGCTCGACCGGGTCCCGACCATCTCGGCGACCGACGGAGCTGTCCTGTCCAAGGCCCGCAACGGCAACATTGTCTTCCAGGGCGTCTCGTTCGCCTACCCGTCTCGGCCTGGGGTGCAGGTCCTCAAGGAGGTCGACCTCAAGATTGAGCGCGGTACCAGCGTGGCCATCGTGTGAGCCCACTCGCTCGCCCTTCTCCATGGCCCTTCCGTTGGGCAGGCTCGCTGACGCCGAGCGTCTATTTGGCCTGCAGCGGCCCGAGTGGCTCGGGCAAGAGCTCGTTCCACGGCCTGCTCCTGCGCTACTACGACCCGGACGAAGGCATCATCACGTTTGACGGCGACGACATCCGGACCTTCACCACCGACTCGTGGCGTGACAAGCTCGGCATCGTCCCCCAGGACCCGCCTTTGTTCACCGGCACCGTGTTTGAGAACATTGCGTACGGCACGCCGGCTGCGACCGAGCACGACGTCATTGAGGCGGCCCGGCAGGCCAACTGCGAGTTTGTGTTCGACCTGCCCGAGGGCTTGCAGACGATGGTCGGCAAGGCGAGCCTAAGCGGCGGGCAAAAGCAACGCAGTGCGTTCCTCATGCAGCGCTGCGACAGATGTCTCCCCCAACGCGCTTCGGCTGACCTCCCCTGCCCACGTTGCGATCTCTTTCTCGACAGTCGCGATCGCCCGCGCTCTCGTCCGCAACCCGAGCGTGCTTTTGCTCGATGAGGCGACCTCGGCGCTTGACTCTGGTGCCGAGAGCCAGGTCAACCAGGCCATCTCGTCGATTCTCGCGCAGAAGAACATCACCGTCATCCTCGTCGCCCACCGGCTGAGCTCCATAGCCCAGGCCGAGACGGTCGTCGTGCTCGAGAACGGCAGGGTGACCGAGCAAGGCCTGTACGCCGACTTGGTGCGTTCTCGTCTCCGGATGATCTCCTCCTTACCATGCAGTGAATTGGCGATGGGGTCGCTGACAACGTATCAATCTTGCGCCTCCCTTCTTGCGCAGTCGACGAGCGAAAACTCGCGCTTCCGGCACCTGATGGCCGCCCAGCTCGCCCTCGAAGGGCGTAAAACGTCGTCGTCTGTCAGCTCTGCGCCGGCGCCGGCGGCCATTGAAGAGACGTCTGCCGTCTCTGGGGAGACCAGTGCGCCGGCCGGCGAGCATCTGTCAGAAGACGACAGCGCTGGGGAAGGAGCAGCGCTGGAAGAGAGCGCCGGCGAGATTGAGCGCGGTAGACGGGCGGCCTCTGGACTATAGCCATGCCGTGCTGCTTGTGAGCTGTCGCCCCCACATGCGCCACATTATAGTCCATTTCTTGTTGAGCGCCGACAAAGGCGCTTGGGCCTACCCGACGGATTGAGGCGGGCAAAGACGTACACATGACCGCCCAGCTGGAACGAGGCAGCGCGTCTGCAGCGCCGCCCGCCTCCATACTTGCACTCTCCTCCTGCGAAGACGTCCTTCCCACAGCTGCCCATCCCTACCTCTCCTGGTCGCAACTCCTGAACGGCCGGCAGATTTCGCTTTGCCAGCAGGTCATCGTCACCTCTTGTCGGCAGCCCTCAGCAAAGCCCTGCCTGACCGTCCGACTCTGGCAGATCAACTGCGGCCGCCCCCACCCACCCTCCTCACTCGCCTCTCTCCTTGGTCGTATTGTCAACTCGCTGCCAAGGTCGCCCAAGCGAACGACTTTTTCCTCGGGCGCGTTTCGTCGCTACTGCTCGAAGCCCATCGGCTATCGTCGCTTCCTAACACGGCAGCATGACGGACACGCCCAATTCGGCCGCCTCTCCCGCCGGCAGCACCACCAGCCCAACAGCCGTGCCATCCTCGACGCACCCTCGTCCGTCTTTGCTGGCAGCCACGACCTCAGCCTTCAGACCGACTTCGACCGCAAGCTCATCGAACGGATCTGAGGCCCTGAGCAGCGTCACGACGGCCGTTCTAGCAGGAGGGTGGTCTGGAGGAGGCCTCGGCGCTGCTCCCGCCGCCACCCTCCCGCCAACTGGTGCACCATCGCTCGGGGCTGCGTCTCTCCTCGCTCCGATCCCCTCGCAGCCTGCGTTCTTCGACGCGCCGTCCTCAAGCGGCGTCGGAGGTCCTCTCTCTGAACGAGCCGCTGTCGGACCAGCGAGCGGTAGCGTCCCGCGCCCTAGGCCGCCAAGGCCTACTGATCCCAGGCGGCCGCACCTGGCTGCTGCCTCGCGCGAGGCGTCTCCGGCACAAGCCGCGCCAATTGGAGGAGGTGCGTCCGCAATCCCTTGTTTCTGACCGTATGCACACAGCTTGCGGTCCCAAATTGCGATCCCAAAGCTGACAGAGCTGGCTTCCCGTGCAGCAGCGGTCCAAGCTTCCGCACCTTCGTCGCTCGCGTCGTCGTCGCCGGCGCCCTCCGCGCCCAGCTCGGCTTTCAAGGCGCCGGCTTCTCTCCTGCAGCCGATCATTGAGCCCTCGTCGTCGGCCACCTTGTCGCCCGCAGAATCAGCGCCGCCGACTCCCATGGTCCAGCAGCGGCAGCAGTCTCCCTCGCTGCCGCGCCCGCCTGCGTCGCCGCAACAAGCGCCGGTTCTGGAGCCCGCGGCGCCCACTTCAGAGCAGTCGGCACCAGCCCCCGAGCCACAGCAGCAGCCGGCACAACCGCCCAAGATCAGACTCAAGCTCAGCCAGCCTCCGCCCCCGCCTTCGCCGCCACGTAAGGCCGCTGCGCCGCGTCGGTCCGTCTCTGTCCTGCCCGTCCGGGACGAGATCTACAACCTGCCGTCGGACGACGACGACGACATGATTGAGTGCGAGCCGGATCCGGAAGATGTCAAGCCCACCATTGTGCCGCCGCCGCCTCAGGCGACGAACAAGTCCTCCAAATCCAGCGCCGTCAAGGCGGGCACAGTCAAGGCTACTGTCATCGTGGCCAAGGAGGAGCGCATCGACCGCCGGAGCAAGGAGGAGGAGCTCGAGAAGGAGCGCAAGCGGCGCAAGAAGGAGAAGCGGCTGGAAGAGGAGCGCAACGAGGAAGCGCGCAAGGAGGCCAGGCGCAAGGAAAAGGCGGCCGAGAAGGAGCGCGTGTCGGAGAAGGAGCGGCTGGCGAGGGAGCGCGAGGGCAAGAAGGCGGCGCTCGCCAGCTGGAAGAAGCCGTCCGCGCCCAGCAGCGGGCAGAGCTCGACCTCGCAGAAGGACGCCCGCCCCTCGCAGTCTGGCAGCGGCCAGACGTCGTCGTCCAAGGCGCCGGCCGCACCCTCCCAGCAGTCGATCTTTACCAAAAAGCCCGCAGTGATCGTTCCGACGCTCAAGCGGCCAGCAACCGAGCAGCCGCTGTTCTCACGCGCGACGCCGGGTCCGAGTATCGACTTGACTGGCGACGACTCGTCGCCAGCACCTGTCCCTCAACCCGTCTCGCTCAAGCGGCCGGCTCCTCCGGCATCACCGGTTGAGGATCAGCCCGTGGCCAAGCGACCGGCGCTCGAGGCGCGGCCGGCGTCGTCAGGCAAGAAAGCGAGCCAATTGTCGAGCAGCATCTTTGCCTTCCTCGAGTCGGGCGACGTCGTCGAGGCGCCCCGGGACGAGGAGCTCGAGCGCCCACGCGATCCGAGGCAAGAGAAGGCCAAGGACGACGCGTTCATCGTCCTCTCGGACGACGACTCGGCCGACGACGCGCCCATCCGGCCAAAGATCTACGGCAAAAAGGTCACGCTGCGTTCGTCATCGCCGACCGAGCTGTCCACTACTGTCGACGAGGTCGATGCGCCTATGGACGTCGACGAGGCGCCGGCGCGTGCCGAGGGCTCGTCCGTGCGGGGCCGCGACGGCAGCGTCGCTCCCATCCCGCCGAGCAACATGCGAACGGTCGTCCCGGTTGAGATCAAGGCTGAGAACGACATGCCGACGATGGACGCCAAGGTGGTCACGCAAATGTACAAGGGTCGTGGTGCGTGCCGTGACCTCCTGAGCTTGACCCTGCCTTCAAGGCTGCAATGTGCTGACGTCCTCCTTCCACTTGCCCTCTTTTGCGTCCGACTCATGCAGAGGTCAGCTTCAAGAAGGAGAGCGTGCGTCTTCGATCTACCATTCTCCCTCCGCTTTGAGGCTGGGGGCTGACTTGCTCGTCGCTCCGAATGTCGACAGGACGGCTTCTTCAACTGCTCCATCTGCCGCGCTTACTCAAAGCCGCATCCGGTTTTGTTCAAGATCCACGTCGTCCGCTGCGCAGCCGACTTCGAAAACTATCCCTCGGACTCGTCGGACGGGTCTGGCTCCGAATCGGACGGCGGCTCGTACGCATCCGAGACCGCGGCCCCCAAGGCGACGGCCAGCAAGGGCAAGGGCAAGGGCAAGGCACGCCAGCCTGACAACGACAGCGACAGCGATGACGCTGGCTCGGGATCCGGTGCGAGCGATGCCGCGCCGCGCAAGAGGGTCCGTAAGGACCCCGGCGACGACCGCGCGGCGCGCAAGGTGAAGCTTGAGGCAAAGAACGCGACGCGCAAGGAAAAGCGGCAGGCCAAGAAGCAGCGGCGCGACCTCAAGGACGACGAGAAGGAGAAGAAGCCCAAGATTCGCCGCGAGAACCGCAAGATTCCATCGCTCGCCCGTCCATCGGGCGGGCCCGGCGGATCCAAGGCGGTGATCAAGGGCAAGAAGGCGCGGGCGGCTGCAGGCTCGGACGACGACATCGAGCACATCGAAGTCAAGCCGCTCGGCGGCACGCGGCGCCAGCAGCCTTTTGCCCGCACGGCCGCCGTCACGCTCGATCAGGAGCACCTCGTCGTCGACTCGGACGATTCCCAGTCGGAAGACGACGACGACACGATCGTCGTCTTGGTCAGGGGCGAAGGTACTTCTGCTGCCGCTGCGGCTCTCCGGAACGACTGCATTGCTCGCCCGCATACGCTGAACCACGTCCAATCCCTCTCTTTTCTCTACAGTGGTCCACGTCCGGCCGATCGACGGTCGCTACTCGTGCCCGGCCTGCAACTGCTACAAGTGCAAGAACCCAGGCTGGCTGAAGGAGCATGTCCTCAGGTGCAAGCGCGCGATCGCCCAGCCTGGCTCGGGCATCACGGCGCCCGATCCGATCCTCTCGGGCAGCTTCCGGGCGCGCTCGCCCTCGGCCGTGCCGTTACCGCCGCAGCTCGCCCGTACCAGGACAATCAAGAATCGTAACTCGCCCGTGCCGGCGCTGCCCAGCTTCCGCAAGAAGAGCTTCGCCCTTGGGTATGACGGCGCCGGCGCGTCCGCTCGTGCCGGACCCTCGCGCTTGACGGACTTTCCGCTCTCGTCGCGGCACGACGCGTATCAAGAGGCATGTGCAGCGGCCTTCATGGGCCACCAGCCTCCTCAGCAGCAGCCTGCCTACCAGGATGATTATGCGGACAGCGGCTTCGACGCCGGTCGCTATTCGCCTCCACCGGACCAACGCTTTTCGCCCCCACCCAATACGTCGGCAGCCAACCTGCACCCGCTGGCACCTAACGGCGCCCTGTACGGCTACGGCTTTCGCGCCGACACCGACCGTCGTCGTGCGTCGCCGTCGCCGCCGCCTCGTTCGCCACCGCCGCCGGGCTTCCCTTACGACGAGGGACCGCGGACCGATCACCCCTCGCCCGGCTTCCTCGTCCACACGCTCGCCAACCTTCTCTATCCGATCATGACCAAGCCGCCGCCAATGGCACTCATGCAGGAAATCCCGCTGCTGCTCGAGCTGCTCCGGCGGTGGCAGGCCATCATCATCTCGGACGCACGCAAAGGGTTCGAGAACGGCGTCGCCAACGCGCAGGAGGGCCAGGTTCTGCGCCGCGCTTGGAGCACCATGATGCAGGCCAGTGCGGTCGAGACGCGCTACGCCACCTGGCAAGACAACGCCTTCCGGCTCTGGGTCCGTCGTCTTTCCTCTCTTCGCTCTCGCGGCCGGTCAGATCGCTGAGCATCCACCCCTCCCCACCCCCCACAGCACCTCCAACACCAACTGACGCACCGCCTCGACCGGCCGTCCGACTTTCGCGATCTTGTTGCCGCCTACTTTTCGCTCGAGAACCGGCCGACCGTCTGGGCGTCGGGCCGCACCGAGCAGAAACACATCAGCAACCTCGGAACGGCGTGTCGCAACCTGCTGAGGGCGCTTCAGAACGTCTACAAGGCCTACAAGGGTCCGGCCGACCGCTCGGTCAACTGGCTCATGAGCGCCAACATCTCGGTCGCGACTCCCGTTCACCTCGACCTCAATCACGTGTCGTGGGAGGACATCAGCGCGTCGATGCTCGAGTGGGCCGACAACATTCTCCATTGCTATCAGGAGCTGCTCGATGTAGAGGGTCGCAGCCGCGAGACCGCCGAGGCCAAGGCGCGCGTCGAGCGCGAACACCGCGCCCGGCTCGCCCAGCACGGCGTGTTTCTCTCGTAGGCCGGACAGATGGCCTGCCTGCTCTTTTCGCTATACGCGCATCCTCACGTCTTTTTTTTCTCTTCTCGACCGTGTCACCGCCGCTTGTCCTCGCTCTTACGAACCGCATGCGATGCCCGTTGCTCCTCTCCAGTTGTCGCGAACCGCCTGCTGCATCTCGACCTCAGACATCCTCGAGGCGGCCTTCCCTGAACATGCTCCTCTCTTCTGATTGGAATTCATAGATCCCGATGAAGGATTGCCGCTCACCTGCACATGCCGCCCGCCCCGCCTTACTTGGTCATGGTGACCGCTGCGACTGAGGCATCGCTCAGGTCCCCGCCTTGCCATGTCTTGTCGAGCACCGAGCAATCGTTTGCCTTCCCCGGCGCGTAGACGTCCTGCATGAGGCCAAGAATGCCACGATCACGGATGGCACGCGCGCCCTTCTCGACGCCGACAGCAAGAGACGACATGCCCGCAAGCGGGAGGAACTGTGCGAGGGACGGCAAGATGAGGGTCAGCCTCCCCATTGCAACCAGGGGACTGAGAAACGTGATGGATGCACCTGCCAGACGTAGCCCAGCTTGGCGAGCTTGTCGGTGAAGCCGGCGATCTCCTCATCTGCGGGAGGAAAGGGATTGAGTCAGTGCAGGGCGAATCGACGGTGGGCTTTCGCGTAGCAGAGTGCGGAGGACGGACCAGAACCCTTGACATCCATCGCGAGGTTGTATCCGAGCCAGCGGTCTTCGCCGACCTGCTTCTTGACCTCGATCGCGAACTTCTCGAGGTCGGGCACAACGGTCACGGGCGTCCTGCGCATCAAAGCAAAAGGCAGGCAGGTCAGCGCTGCGTCACCAAAAGGTTTCGCGCGAAAGCAGGCGCAGACGCGCACCTGGTCCAGAGGACGTCGGCGTACGGCCCGCAGGCGACCGAGCGCATGATGGCGGCATCAATGTTGCCCCGGTAGCGGTACCAGCCTTCGCGGCTGCGCGAGGCCTCGCAGTCCCAAAAGAAGTCGATGCCCATGCCCTTGGCGATGCGCGAGGCCTGAGCGACCGTCTTGCCCTCGGACTTTGCGAGGAACTCGGCGTAGACCTCGGGAGAGCAGGCAGCCGCGATGGCCTCGTCGATCGTCGACAGGGCGGCGGCGGCAATCCACTCGTCCTCGGCGTCGCCAGGGGTCGAGCTGGAGGTGGCAATGAACTCGACGAGCGAGTCAGAGTGCGAGGCGTTGGTCGAGCCGAGGATGAAGGGCCGGTCGCGGGCGTCGACCGTCGAGCTGCGCGAGAAGAGTGTCGATGTTCGGTCAGACAAGTAGCGAAAGCGAGACGGATGCGCAATCGAGAGAGGACGCACGTGAGGTAACCGGCCGTCTCAGCGTCGGTCCGCTGGATGATCAGCATCTCGGAGCCCGACACGCTGCACACCAAAATGATATCCGTCAGCAGGGGAGTCGTGTCAGGCAGGCAGCGGGACAGTACACGCACTCGAGCTGGAATTTGAGCGCGGCCAGGCGCGAGATGAGCTCTGAGACGGGGACGAGCACGCGGCCGGCCGTCTTGGCGCCCGTCTTCTTGGTTCCGGGGACCTGGTCGTCAAGGTGGCTAAGAGCAAAAGAGGTCGGGTCAGTCGCTGCCCTGCTACCCTTGATGCGTGCCCGGCGAGAGGGGAAGTGCGGACTCACATCGCGGCCGCGCCGGCCTCGACAAAAAGCTTGGCGAGCTTCTGGTTGCCCGTCGTGTTGCCGTGGCCCGTGTCGGCGTCGGCGATCAACGGTACCATGTAGTCGGTCTCGGTCGCGCGCTTGTCTTCTTTGAACTTGAGAAAGTTGTTGATGCGCGTGTGGAGGACTTGCGAACGGTACAGCTGGTTGACCTTGCGCGGGACAGTCGACGGGTCATAGTCGGCCATGCTGCGCGGGAAGTAGAGGGGAAGGACAGCGTGAGGCTCAGCGAAGGCCTGTGAGCACGAGAAACACAATGAAGAATTTACTCAGCGCCGAACTCGGCCGTAGGGGTATCGGTGTGAGAACAAGCGGCCCCAGAGACGTAGACAGTGTCGTAGCCGAGGTCGGCCATCTGCACGCGGGTCGGTCAACGTCTGCCGCGGCATCATGAACTCGAGAGCTGAAGGCAAACTCACGACGTGTGATGTGATGGGCTCCAGCGCGCCGATAGTGACCGAGGCCGTCTTGGTCTCCTGGCGCATCTTGAAGACGGCCCGCAGCTTGCGGCCGCCGAGGGTCGAGCCGAGGAAACTAGGCTCCGGGTCGCGCATGGCGACGACGAGCTCGGCCGAGTATGATCGGTGGAAGAAAGCCTGCTCGGGCGTCGCCCACCACTCTTTGACGGCGTCAACCGACGTCCATGCGTCGAGGTAGCCGCTCTGAGATTGGAGCTTCGTGCAAGCTGGTGGTCGAGGCGGACGGCCGAGAGTGTCGAGGTCAGCCACTCCCTCTGCAGCGCAGCGCCAGACAAACCAAGGCAGGACTTGCAGGAAGAGGACATGGCTTGGAGAGCTGGCGGGGAAGAAGTACGAGAAGAGGGACGTGAGTAGTTCAGGGCGCACACATGCCTCATCTCTTCTTGCTCCTAGCGCCTTCTTGTACTCAATCCTACCTGCAAAGGCCAGCAGGAGCAACATCAGCGGCCGGCGCCGACGAGCGATCCAGAGGCCGTGTGAAGCCCGGCCACCGGAGGGGGGACAAAAACAGCCCCGCCCGACCCGGCCGATGATCGGCTGCTCGACAGTCAGCACGACAGAGAAGGTGCTTCCTGTATCTCGGTGCAAAGATGCATGCCAGGTGGGCTTGTCACGAAGACGATAGTAGCTAGCTGCTGGCCGCGCGCCGGACGGACTGGACCAATGGGAAGGAGTCGGAGCCACGAGCTGCGTCCCAGCCCGACGAGCGCGATAAGATGCTACCTCCTCCTCCTGACCCTCGCCGCACCCGCTCCGGCCCTCTCCAGCAAGTACGAAGGCGCGTGCAAACCGTCCTGGACGACGACGTACCGCACCTTTTCCTGCCCATCTTGGTTGTCCTGATCTTTCGGCGGATTCAATCCGCTTCGTTCGGCATCCTCCCCCCTTCCCATCGGCCGCCTCCGACGTCGACCTCACCACCATGCTCTCATCCCCTGTCGGCTCGTCTGCCCGTCTACCCTATGCCCTCTCACAGGGCTCCAATCGGAAACGCAAGGGCAGCCAAGAGCCAGACAGCTCGACCGCCATCCCGACATCGTCGAGCCGGACCCGCCTGAAGCTCGAGGGCGAGACGCCGAGCGAGGACGACGATCTGCCGGCCGAGGCGCCAGCGCCGGGACGAAACGAAAAGAAGCCTCACGCCGCCTCATCGACCGGCCAGCAGCAGCCGACAACCAGAGGCTTCAGCGGCAGCAAGTCCAAGAGCTGCAGGGAGTGTCAGCGACTGAAGCTGAAGTGCGTGACCATCCTTCCTCGGCAGCCTCATTGCCGCGCGTCCTGCGGGCTAATCTGCCCCGGCCGCCGCTTCCTGCCTTGCGCGACAGGTGCTCGAAAGTTTGGCCCTGCACCAATTGCGTCAAGAGAGGGCAGTCGTCCATATGCCCTCAGGGAGCGCTCAAGACGGCCAAGGAGCGCATCGCCGACCTCGAGGCCGCCCTGTTCGCTGCCACCTCGTCTGGCGCCGGCCCAGCCTCGGCCTCAGCCGCGACGGGCGATCACAGCCAGTCGCTGCACCCGCTGCTCCAGACCAGCTATCCGCTCGAGGACGACACGCCCTCACCGCCCGACACGAGCTCATTCGGCCAGAGCGTCAGAGGCACGCGCCAGAGCTCCGAAAAGGGCAAGGAACGCGCCGAAGACAGCGACGAGAACGCGCCGGCTCCATCAGGCCACCTGGCCATCTCGGACGGCTCGTCGAAGTACTTTGGCGACGGCGGCAGCGCCTATCTGCTCGTGCGTCCCCTCCCTCCGACAGCTCAGGGCCTCTCCTTCCATCTCTGACACTCTTCCTCGTTTCTTGTCGCTCGCAGAAGAATGACGAGGACACGCCGCCGTCCCAGCCGGACGTAGGCGGCCCGTCGGACTTTGACCGCGGCTGGATCACGTCCTTCACCTTCGAGGACTCTGGCGCGCGCAAGGATGACAACGTGCTCGCCCTGCGCATGCGTTTGCCCTCAAGGGACGAGGCCGTCGCCCTCTCATTCATCTACTTCCACGTGCGCTGTTCCTCGTTCCTGCATCGCTCCCCCCACAGACCGCTCAGCTGACCCTCTCGGATTCGTGCTCGTAGAACGTCGCCTGGGGCACGCACATCGTTGATGGCGAAACTTTCGACAAGGACTTTCTGTCCCACGTCTACACCGCCCCCGACATCCGTCCGCAGAAGCTTGCCGTCACCTTTGCAGTCCTCGCTCTGGGTACCCTCTTCGATCTCGGCAAGCCGCCGAGTGCGTTCCCTCGTCGACTCCGATCTTGCGCGTCCCTACCTTCCATCAAGCGCTGACCAGTGCTCCGATGGGTGTCCTCAAATTCAGATAGCCCGCAAGCGCGCGAGTACTTCATGCTCTGCCGAGCCTGCCTCGCACAAGGTCTGTCGACCCACCCTCCTTTGCGCTTCACCATGCGCGATCGGAAGCTCATATCGCTTTCCTCTCCTCTCGCCGTCTCTGCAGACTCTTCCGGGTCGATCACCTTCATCCAGGCCGTCCACCTGATGGCGACATGGCTGAGCAACAGCGGCAAGTCGACGAGCGGCAGTGACGCGGCATGGCCCTTGATCGGCCAGGCGGTCCGGACGGCGCAGCAGCTCGGGCTGCACCGCGACGGTCTCAACTGGGAAGGATTGACGTCTGACGAAGCGAACGAGCGCCGCCGTGTCTTCTACGAGGTGCACGCATACGACATCATGCAGAGCCTGAGTCAAGGTCGGCCGAGGAGCGTCATGGCCTTCACCATGGACACCCGTCTGCCAGACGTCCCCCGTGGCGCGTCGAAGTACCACGTCGAGAGGGTGCGTCGAACTCGCTGTCTAGTCTTCGATTCGAGTCTCTCTTGCGATCTGAAGCTGACTACCGACCCCTCCTTTTTGTGGCCGTCTTGAAGTACAAGCTCGTTCAGCAGCTGGCGCGCGTCAATGACGAGCAGATCCGAGTGACGCCGTCGTCGCACCGAACCGTGATGGAGATCGACCGCGGCATGCGAGAGTACATGGCCCAGCTGCCCAAGGAACTGTTGTGCGACCTGCGCGACGACCAGCTGTGAGTCTTCTTCCCGATCTTGCTTTTCGTTCCACCTTGTTGACGCTCGCCTTGTCTGATCTCTGACTCCCTCACGCGTTTGTCAGCTCCCTTGAGATCAGCGAATACGACAAGACAAATCTGCTTCAGTCACACACGCTGCAGCTGCACATCGTGCGTCTTCCGGACTCTTTCACCCATACTGGCCCGTCTTGCGCTCTGCCACTGATGCCACCCTGTGTCTATCCCTTCACAGCATGGTGGTCTGTTGCTCTTGCATCGCGGATACTTTGGACGCGCCCTCCGCGATCATCCCAAGGAGCCGATGCAGTCGCGGTACCAAGCGAGCTACCTGGCCGAGCTAGAGTGCTCCCGCGCCATCATTCTCGTCGTCATCCGCCTCGTCCGCGTCCCCTTCGAGCTTATCTCGCGCCGGTGGTTCTTCTTCTTCCACGCCTTCTCTGCATGCGTCTCGCTCGCTGCGGCCATCATCCGCGCACCGCTGGCATCGCGCACCTGCGAGGCGTTCGAAACGCTGGATATGGGTGTCAAGCTGTTCGAGGCTGCGCGCAAGCTCGAGCACCTTGTACGTTCAAAGACCATCTTCCTGACTAGCCTACCTTTCTGACCCTTGTGTTCCACTTCTCGTTCATTCAGCCCCTCCTCGAACGGCTTCGGCAGCGAGCGCTCCAAAGCATGGCCGCTGCGCAGGGCGACAACGCGGTTCCCGTCGACGGCGACATCGACTTGCTCGGCGTTGGCTCGACCCTTCATCGGCACCGCCCGACGTCGTTCAGCCGTAGCGCTTCTGGTGGGATCTCGCCCGTCGCATCGAAGCCCCTGCTTGCGGCACCGTCCATTGCCGCTCCGGCGGACGTTCGCGGCACCTACCCTCCTCTCGCCGACCACCAGCATCCGCCCCTGACTACGCCCTCGCCGACGGACGCCTCGCTTCACAGCGCGACAGGCGCCGGCTTTGCGCCGCTGCAGGACTTCTTCTCGTCGGTCGAGGGCGGCAACGAGGGCGTCGACTTTGACTTTGATGCGGTGCGTCGCGCGGCCTCGATAGCTTGTTCCAGGTCTTGGTTCGGGCGCTGACTTCTTCCGCTTCCTGTCCGTCTGCAGTTCATGTCGACGCTCGGCGTCTCGAGCACGGACGGGTCGGCTGGAGCAAGAGACGCGTCGCTGCCTGCGTTCGCTCGACCCCCGCCGTCCGCTCAGCCGCTGGTGCCGCTACCGCCGCCGCCGCCGCCATCACGCCCGTCCCTCGCCCACCCGCACGTCTCGATGGACGATCTCGTCGCCAGGTTCGGCCTCGATCGCGACCTGGCCGGCAAGCTCAAGGCGGCCAAGGTCACGTCGACGCTGCAGCTCCACAAGTTCGCCGACCGCGACCTGGACGAGCTCGCGGCCGACTGCGCGATCAGCCGGATGGAGGCGCGCGGCGTGCTCGGCAGCGTCGAGCTTTGGAAGCATAGCACGGCCACTCTCTGAAGGGATCGCGCGAGAACTTGTGGGAGCGAGGTGGAGCAGGTAATGATCATGAGTTTCGGACAAAGTGACTTCAGAATGGAATGAGAGCGTGATTGATATGCGACGTGGCCTTCCGACGGCCCTTTCCCCCCTCCTCGACTGTTGATCTCAGGCCAAGATGGCCTCGTTCAGCGCAGACATGGCCTTGCACTGGGCCTTCATGCCGTTGAAGAGGTGAACGATGTCGCGTCCGGCCATCAGGTAGCGGATGCACGGCCACTTTCGGCACAGCGTCTCGAGCAGATCGGGTCGGCCCTCGAGGCCGCCGAGGCCGACAAAGATGCCCGACGAAGTCGCGGCGGCGGCGATCTTGTCGACGGCGTCGAGGAAGATCGAGTTGTCGTGCTCGCCGGGGATCTCGAGGCTGCACAGGCAGGATGGGTCGTCAGCACGGCGCAAGCTAGGGCGAAACTCAGACGCGCACTCGAGGCACACTCACTCTACGCAGAGGTCGGCGCAGCCCATCATCAGGCAGTCGATGCCAGGGACGGCGGCGATGGCCCTTTCGACGAGGCAAGGGAAGGCGACAAGTCAGCGCCGAGCCAAGGGCGGCGCGCGCGCGAGACAGGCTGTCCACTCACTCGACGTTCTCAAGCCCGAGGCGGGTCTCGATCATCGGCATCAGGAGGGTCGTTTCGTTCGACACCTTGGCAACGGCCTGGAACGGGATGCCCGTCGCGTACTGGGTGATGGCGTTGAGCATCGTCATGGACCGCTTGCCGACCGGCGCGAACTTGCCGGCGTCGACGCACAGCTTGGCCGTCTCGACCGTGTCGACGTGGGGTACGATGACCGCCTGAATGCCGGCATCGAGGCTGCGCGATATCCACTCGGGCGTGGCCGAGGGCACGACGACCATGGGGGTGATGCCGACGTTGAGGCACGCCGTCGCGACGACCGAAGCGGTCTCGAGGCCCGTCGCCGAGTGCTCGAGGTTCATGAGCAGGCTGTCGATGGGCGTGGTGAGAGAGTGAGATGGGGTCAGCTGCGAGCCTGTCGAACAGAAATCCAGAGGAAGGCAGGGACGTACGCCTGGTAGCCAGCGCGCTGAGCGAGGAGCGCCATCTCGCTCGAGAGGCAGAGGCGCAGGCCGAGCGACGTCGCGATCTGGCCCGACACCATTCGGTCCTTGACGAGGTTGGGCCGGACGACGGCGAGGGCCTCTGCGAGGGCAGCCTCGGGGATGTTTCCGGTCGAGATGGGCATGCTGTTCGGCGTTGAGAGTGGGTGCTGCTGGGAAAGGGAAGGGGCGAAGGGACGGGCTGTTGATCTGGCTGTAGGGGACTGCGAGGAAGGGTGAAAGACGACAGTCCAGTCGACGCCCGGCCACCCCTCCCTATAGCCCTGAGCGAGAGCCCTCTCTTGTTGCTCGCCTCGTATCCGCGTCCCACCGCTCGGACCAGGGCGCGTTTCCGGTCAGCGGCGACGATCAGCTGGACCTTTATCGTCGCATCGTGCCGACCGGCTTGACCGTCGGGCAATTTCAACGTCTAGACCGAGACCGAAAGCTAGGGAGGCGTAGAGCCTCCTGTTCTGGCCCCGTCAACGTCGACCTGATTGTCGACCCTGTCTACTGCTCCTGCCCTCGCTTTGAGGTACGTCTGCTTCTGTCGTCGAGGAAAGGTAGGGATGGCATGCAGACAGGCAGGTGCAGCTCGAGTACCGACCTCTTTTGCTCCTCCAGCTCGCCCGGCACTTTGCGCCGCCTCCGACCTTCGGAGTCTTCCTTGCCCTCGCCCGTTCGTCGCCCCTGCGCAGCAGCCATCAGCGCCAGCTAGAAGCTCTACGCCAACGTCGGTCCCTTGCTCACAGCAAAGCCGACCCAGCTTATCGTTGCGTCCGTGATCTCGACCGCGCACCGGAGCGTCTCTTCGATTTCGTGTGGGCTCGCTAGAGCCGTTCTTAAAGGAGCGGTCGACGGCTACAACCATCGCCCTCCCGTCGTTCTCCCCTCCACTAGTCCATCCCCCTCTCGCCCCCCTCCTTCAAGCCTTCCTTCGACCTTCCTTCCCACCCACCACACAGTCAGCATGGGCCTCAGAGAGTTCGGGCGCGACAAGACGCTTGCCGACCAGGCTGCGGTACCTTCAGTCGGTCCCGACGGCCAGAAGGTCTCTCTCGGCAAGCGCATCCTCTACGTGCGGTCTTCTTCTCCCGTCCCCCTACGTCGTCATGGGTCGAGCCGTGCGCTGACTCGACAACCTTCCCACTTCCACATCTTCTCTTCTCCGTTCCTTCTTTGCGAATGCCCTCCAGACCCTGTGGGACTCGGACGGTCACCTCAAGTCTCCCGAAGAGCGCTGGTTCCTGCAGAAGCTCGACATGGCCGTCCTCTCCGTCGCCTGCCTCGGTTGGGTGCGTCGACTTCTGCCCTTTCCTTTCAGCCTCCAGCCGTTTGATCCTCCCTCCCGCTCACCGCTATGCCTTGAACGCCAACCATACGCAGTTCATGAAGTACATCGAGTGCGTCCAACTCTGCCCTTCTCCACACCTCCACATCGCGAAAGCCTCTGACCCCTTTTGTCCGATTGTCCCATCTTAGTCAGGCCAACCTTGCCAAGTGCGCTATCCCACGCTCAAATCATCCTCCCTCGCTCTTGCTGACCTTGACCTCTGCACCGTCCACTCGCTCTCAGCGCTTGTAAGTCTCTCCCAACCTGCGGTGTCGTTGAGCGCCCATAGATCAGCCTCGCTGACGCCCTTCGCCTCATCTGCCACTCAGACGTCTCCGGCCTCAAGGAGGACCTGAACATTGAGGGGAATGAATACACCTAGTACGTCTACCTTCTCTCTTAACATAGGCGAGTGCGCTGGCTGATCCTCATCTCTCTTTTTCCCTCAGCATGCAAAGTGCGCTTGTCTTCCTTTTGATATGTCCCAGCATGTCTGTCGACTGACCGCTACTTCTCTTGCGCTCTTCAGCTTGCTACCTCGTCGGGTTCGTCTGATCAGAATCGCGTCTGTCACTTCTCGATCGAGCATGCCGCTGACGCTCGCCCTCGACCACACGCAGCTTCGCCATCATGCAGCTCCCGGCGGCCTGGTTCGCCATCAAGGTCCGACCGTCGTGGTTCCTCTTTGGCTGCGAGTTCGGCTGGATGGCGTTCACGTTCGCCCAGGCGGGTGCAAAGTCGAGCGCCGAGATGTACTTCTTCCGGTGCGTCGTTTGATTGGGGATGAGGGGTCGGCCTGACCTTAATTGGCGCCTCAACCTTGCTGATTCCCTCCGCCCGCATCCATCCCGCCCCTTGCAGATTCATGGTCGGTCTCTTTGAGTCGGCCTTCAGCCCCGTCATCCTGTTCCTGCTTGGCTCGTGGTGCGTCTCGCTTTCCCTTGTGTCCCTTTTGTCGCAGGTCTCAACTGAGCTGACCAAACGACCCGACTTGCCGTCCTGTACATCCAGGTACTCCAAGCCCGAGCTCGCCAAGCGTGTCGCCCTGTGGCACATGACGGGATTCGTTGGTCAGGCGTGCAGCGGCTTCCTCCAGGCTGCCATCTATCAGAATCTCGATGGTGCTCACGGGCTTGCTGGCTGGCGCTGGCTCTAGTGAGTCGGAGTTAACCTCGGCTCTCATTCGCCGCTCGCGCTCCAGCTGAACCGTTCTTTCGCCGCCTCTTCAATAGCATCGTGTGCGGCGGAATGACTTTCCCGTACGGACATGGCGTCTTTATTCTGGACGCACGCCCGAGCCTCTACTGACCTTGAGCCTCCGTTGTGCACGAACAGGGTAGCACTCA
This sequence comes from Cystofilobasidium bisporidii, assembly GCA_014825535.1. Taxonomy (NCBI): domain Eukaryota; kingdom Fungi; phylum Basidiomycota; class Tremellomycetes; order Cystofilobasidiales; family Cystofilobasidiaceae; genus Cystofilobasidium; species Cystofilobasidium bisporidii. Next base: position 40,715 of record MVAK01000015.1, read on the forward strand.
TGTGTCTCTTTTGCCTGCCTGACTACCCCTCGACAACCAAGGCGTGGTTCATCACCGAGGAGGAGCGCCAGATGGCCTTGCGACGGTCTGCTAACGCCGGCAAGAAGGAGCTCACGGGTCTCATCAACGTCGCGCTCTTCAAGCGAGTCCTCAGCGGATGGAAGTGGTGGGCCATGGTCCTTGCGTGCGTTCATCCTCTTCAGCTTTTCAGAAGCGGCCACTTCACGACCCGTTTCCCGATCTCCGTTGTTCACGATCCATCTGACCTTGACCGTCGACCGCGCTCAACAGATACATCTCGTGAGTTTTTTGCTCACCTCCTTCGACGCCCTGGCTTTCGGCTGATCTTGATCAACGTCTCGCACAGGTACGGGACGGCATGCCAGGCGAACAGCTACTTCGGCATTTACCTCAAGTCCGAGGGCTACAGCGTCTCCGAGCGTAACATCCTGCCCGCCTGCGCCAACCTGCTCAGCGCCCTCCTGGTCTTCTCGTACGGCTTCGGATCCGACTTCTGCAGGAACAGGTACTTCTGGATGATCACCCCCCTCGTCTTCCTCTCCGTTCCCGGCAACGCCATCTTGGCCGTTTGGTGCGTGCTTTAATTTGCCCTTCCTCCTCTTGCAGCCCGATGCTGACGTTTCCGCTGCTTGCTTCCTCGCTTGCGTTGAAAGGCCGAGCAACGCGAATGCTCGCTTCGCCGCTTTCTATCTCGTCGCAGGCGAGTACGTCGTATGTATCAGCCTTCCTTTTCAGTCCTTCCTGCAACCCCTCTCAGTCCCTCTCGAAACTGACGGGCTTCGTCTTCCCCGATTGTAGACGTGCGTCTTTTGGACGTGGGCAAACGAGGCGAGTCGCTTTTGCTCACTCTGCCTTGTTCGTTTCCACCCGCACAAGGCTGACTCTCTCCGACCATCTTCCTGAACCTCCAGATGTGCAACGGCAGCGCAGAGGAGCGCGCAATCCTCATCGCCTCGATGAACTGCGCCTTCTATGTTTGTGCGTGGTTCTCCTCTGCACTTCGGCTTGCACAGGTCGCCTCCGCCTACCTGCCGCTGACTGCATCTTTTGTCCTTGCTCGGTCAGGCAACGCCTGGCTCCCCAACATCATCTTCCAGCAGACCATGGGACCGACCTTCCGACGAGGCTTCCCTGCGACGCTCGGATTCGCTGTCGGCGCCATCGTCCTCATCAGTGCGTCGGGTTCGCCGTTCCGCTCCCCAAGTCCCTCTTGCATGCTTCCGCTGACCGCCCGCTTGTTTTCCTCGACTCCTTTACTCTCCGCACTCGCAGCCTTCGTCCAGTTTATGTACAACCGAGAGGTCGCACACAGAGCCGCTGTCGAGGAGGTCGAGTCCCAGACCAAGTCCGTCTCGGACAGCGCCGACGACGAGAAGAAGGTCGACGCCGGCCTGTCGAGCGTCGCTGTGCTCGACGTCCCGACGCTCAACTAGATGTCTTTTCCTGATTCCTAGTCCTCCATTCCTTCTCTCTCACGCACCTCCTTTCCTGCGCTCACGTTTGACCTAGGCAAAGCCGTCCCTTGTGCTGTCCCGTCCCTCCCCCTTTCCGTCTTGCGCGCCGTCTCGCCGAACCGCGCACGCGTACTCGTTGTAGCACCCTTTCTTCCCTCTCTCGCTCGAATATAGACAGATCATCATCCTGGATCGCATGCCGCACTTGCTGCCTCGAAGTCTACCCGCGCCCGTGCCTACTTCCAGCTCGAGCACTTCGACTTCTTGATGAGCGCGAGCACGCCTTGCCCGACTCGGTTGGGAACGACAGCGAGCGCCGTCGGGATGTTTTCCGGTTGCTCGACCCACTAGCGAGCAGGTGTCCCTCGAGTCAGTGCGCGGAAGGGAGAGGGAGAGAAGGTGAGCCAGAGGAGGGCGGACGCACGACGTGGTGCTGTATTGGCGGGTCCTGCGCCGACAACTTGGCTGAGAGCTTGGTGAGCGAGTCGAGGTTCTTGGTCTGCGCCAGAAAGGGGAAAGGTTTGTCAGACAGGGACACAGTTTTAGATCGCAAAGCGCACGGAGAGCAGACTGACCGAACAGACGACCTAGGCCAGGCGGCGAGGGGCGAGTGAAGGGTCAGCGCAGGTTAAAGGAAGGCCTGGGGAGTGGCAGAGGCTGCGCGCGTACAGCGACGCACCTTGTGCATCGTCTCGAGCCGGTCGAGGTACTCCTGCACCTGAGGGTCCTCGCGAAACTTGTGCAGGACGGCGGTCGCAGCATGGCTGCCTTGAACGATGATGGCGCCTTCTGGCCACTCAAGGTCCTGCGGTCTCGAACGAGGCGAAGCAGACGGGGCGAGAGGACCGTCAGCGGGAGCCGATGGACGCGCGCACGACAGGCTGGCTGCAGCTGAGCTGCGCTCGGATGACCCACCGTCTTGAGGTCGCGCCGGATGACAATCTGCATGCGCAGGTGCTCGTAGGCGTCCTCCGCAAGCGGCTGTGCGTCCGACGCCGGGTCAGCGGCCGGCGAGGCCGAGGCACCGTCGTTGGCGGGCGGCGGGCTGCTGGCAGGGGAGGAAGTCATTGGCCGGGCGCCGGAGGGTCGTTGTGGGCGTCGAGCTAGGGCAGGGTAGAATGATCTGATCGAGACGCGAGAAACGCCTGGGAGCATGCGGCGTCTTCGAGCAGGCCTGTGAGCTAGTTGCGCGGATAAGGAAGGGAAGAGACAAGGGCGTGTGGGTAGGAGGAGGCGAGTGGTCTGATGGACGGAGGTGAGGTGAGCTGCCTGCCGTGTCCACGTCGCCCTGACCGCCATCGTCTGGTCGTCATCTCAGCCTCACCCCAGCACCTCGTCCTCGCCTTGCGCTCGACAGCATGCGCCTGTCGTCGGTCGTCCTTGCTGGCCTGCTCCTGCTCGCGTCCCCAGTCGTCCCGACTCAGGAGGGCCAGCAAGCAGCGGTGCTGCCCGCGGTCCGTCGTCCTTTCTTGCTCATCCCGACCGCTTGCCTCACTCCGAGGCTGACCTGGTTCCCTCCTCCTGCCCTGTCTCTTGCACCAACAGGACACTCAGGCAGCGATCGTGGCTCCCCCGACGCTGCCTCCGCCATCAGAAGCAGGAACTTCAGCAGCGGGATCCCCCGAGTCAGACGAGGATCCGCAGGCCCTCGGTCCGTCCCTGTCCGTCCGGGCGCGTCCGCATCGCTCGCAGGCTGACCCTCCTCCCTGCTGTGCTGGCAGCCTGCAAACCCCATCAGCTGGCCCTCTCACACCTTGCTCTGCTACCTTCCCTCACGTCGCCCTCATCTCCCATCCCACCTGGACCCCAGATCTTCCTCACCCTCTCGACCGCCCCTTCACCCGAAACCGACGGGCTCCTCACCCGCGCGGTGAGGGCGCTGCGCGACCGCTTCTGGCGCGAGGGGTATGATGCCCGGCTCGTCGGCGGCGGAGGAAGCTTGCTTGGAGGCAAGGCGGGCAGGAAGAAGCGTGAGGAGGTCGTCCGTCGGCTGGCCGAGGTTGAGAGGCTCCTCGAGCTCGCCGTCGAGCAAGGGTGCGCAGAGGCCTGGGAGACGCGCGGCAGGATCAATCTGGTGCGTCGCCTACGCTCCCCGCTCGTACATTCTCTTGCCGTCAAACGGCCAATTGACATTCTCACCGCTCGTACATTTCCGTGCTGTCGCCTTGCGCAGTTTCCCCCGTCGCCGATGCCGCAGAACCTGACGCGCGGGCTCGAGTCCTACACGCGGTCGGCCGCCCTCACCGGCTCGCCGACGTCCCACTCGATCCTCGCCTTCTTCCACGCCTCGGCCTACGGATCGCTCCTCCCCCTCTCTCCAGCGAGCGCTCTCACCCACTGGACATTTGCCGCCCTCGCCCCAACTGGTCACCAGACGGCCGACGTCGCCCTCGCTTGGCGCTCGTCAGCCGGCGTCGGCGTTGAGCCTTCGTGCGAAGCCGCGCTAGACCGGTACGCCCGCGCCGCCCAGCGATCGTACGCGACCTTCCTCTCGGGTCCTCCGGGAGGCCTCACCCTCCCGCCGACACCGATCAGGCTGTCCGACGTCGCGCTCGGCGCGTACGGCCTCTCGTCGTCGGCCGCGTCGGCCGGGATGCGCGTCGATCGACCGGCGGTCAAGGCTGGCCTGGCGAGGCAGGCGGGCGAGACGTGGGAGGACATCGTCGAGTATTACCGTTACCAAGCCGATAGAGGCGGCCGAGTCTGGGAGTACCAGCTGGCCAAGGTCTACTACACCGGCTCCATCTAGTGCGCCCTTCCTTCATCCTTGCATCGGTCTCCTGCTCTCGCATCGGACACGGATTGAGCTCACCCCAATCGCATCCGAAACTGCAGCAATGCCCGCGGTGGCTACGCCTCAGGCCCTGAAGGTGCGTTTCGTCGCTTGCGCTCCGACACCCCATCTTGCAGGATGCGGTCGCGCACCGCCCTGACTCCCATCCCCCTCCCCTGAACCCTTGCAGGCGTCGGCCTCACACCCTACCAGTCCTTCCCTTCCGCCCACCTCCATTTCACGCACGTCGCGCGCCTCCTTTGGCCGTCCGACTCGCCCTCGCCCGCTCTCTCTGGCCGGCGAACACACGGCGGCAGGCCCATCTCCGAGTTTGAGGACAAACGGCTAACCGAGGCCGTCTACTTGAGCGCGGGGGCGCTGGGCAGGATGTACTTGCGCAAGGAGGTCAAGGTTCGTGTCGAAGGGGAGAAGGAGATGATGGGGAAGGGAGGAGTGAAGGGCAGGGAGCGGGTCGAGCGGGCAAGGGACAGAGAGCGTCTGAGGTTGGCGAAGCTCTGGTTCGAGCGGGCTGCCGAGTTTGTGCGTCTTGCCTTGCTCTCGCGTCCCCTCCTTTTGACTGCTCCTTCTAGACGCAACCCGACACCTGACTCCGTCACGATTGTATCTCAGGGCGAGCGCGAGGCCCACAACGGGCTCGGCATCATCTACCGCGACGGCCTCGGTGTCCGACCCGACCCCAAGACTGCGCTCGCGCATTTCACGCAGGCGGCAGGCCAGGAGCTGTCCGAAGCGCAGATCAACCTCGCCAAGTGGCACCTCTGTTAGTTCCGCACCCTTGCTCGTCCCTGCGCGCACTCGACTGAGCCCCTACCCCCCGTCGTGCATTGGCAGCTCGCAACGAGGTCCACCTCGCGACCAACTTCCTGCACCAGGCTGTCCGATCCGGCTCTCCCTTTGAAGCCTACTACCTCCTCGGTCAGCTGTATGCCTCGTCGGCACGAGCCGCGCTGGCCGCTGGCGTTCGCCCCGAGACGTGCGGCGTCGCCGTCGCTCATTTCAAGCAGGTCGTCGAGCGTGGGTGCTGGGACGAGGAATTTGGCGGATGGCTCGAGGCCGACCGGAGCTGGGAGCGGGGCGAGACGGACAAGGCCTTGCTGGGCTGGTGGATGGCCGGCGAGCGAGGCGTCGAGAGCGCGCAGAACAATCTGGCTTTCCTTCTAGATCAGGGTACGGTCCTTCTTCCGTCCCCTTAGCCACGCTCAAGCACTGACAGCCTTGCAATCCCTTCGCCCCCGTCGTAGACACCCCGGCCTACACCCTGCCCTGGCGCAGGGTCGTTGCCCACACCGAGACGGCCAAGGTGGCGCTCAACCATTGGACGCGTTCGGCCGCGCAAGGTGACGTCGACGCGCTGGTCAAGGTGCGCCTCCCCCCCCCCCTCTCCTCGGCGCCTCTGTTGAGCTCTTGGGCTGACATCCTGTGATCGGTCTCCCGGTCGTAGCTCGGCGACTACCACTACAAGGGTCTGGCGGGAGAGCCCCCGGACATGGAGAAGGCCGCCGGCTTTTACCAGGCCGCGGCCGAGAGCCAGCAGTCGGCCATGGCCTTCTGGGACCTCGGACACATGTACGAGCATGGACTCGGCGTGCCGCAGGTGTGTCCTTCGGCTTCCCTTCGCACGTAACCCCTCGGAGCCTCGTTGCTGACGCATCAGTCCATTTGCACTGTCTTCTGCTCCTCCACAGGACTGGCACCTCGCCAAGCGCAACTATGACCTCGCGCTTTCGACCAACCCGGACGCGGCATTGCCAGTCAACCTCGCGCTCCTGCGCTTGTATGCGCGCGCGCTGTGGGCGTCTCTCACCGGCCAGCCACAGAAGGGCCTCTCGCTCTGGACGACGCCGACCGACAGGCGCGATCAGCCGGCACGCATCGGGCTGCTCGACAGCGTCAAGCAGGGCCTCAAAGGGTGGACGCTCACCAACGACGAGGAGCATGACGACGACGACGGTCGGCGATTCGGGGAGGATCGCGTGCGCGTGCGCGAGGGCCGAGTCGAGCGTAGAGGGGAGGGCGACGGCGATAGTGGAGAGCCTGTGTACGACGCCGGCGACTGGGTCGGGCTGACGGACGCAGACGACGAGTATCTTGACGACGACGACGAGGCGTGGATCGAGGTGAGTGCCGTTCCCTCTTCTTTATGATCGCTCCTCTTCCCTGAGGTGAGTACTGACCAGCTACTCTGTATCATGCATCACAGTCGATGCTGCTCGTCTTCTTGTGCCTCTTCGTCGCGCTTCTCTCGTGGCTGCGCAAGTGAGTCGCCGGACCCCTACCTCCGTCGTGCGCCTCCTTCGCGCGCGCGCGCGTCATTCGCTGAAGACCGCACCTTTCTTCCTTCACAGTCGCTGGACCCGCCAGCAGGCCGAAGAGCGAGAGCGCCAGGCGCGTCAAGCTGGTCAGCCCGGTGGTCAGAATCCTCCACCTGCGCCAGCCGCCCAGCAGCAGCAGCCTCCGCCAGCACCGGGCCCGCCATGGCCCCCGTTTGCTTAGCTCTCTCGCTTCAATGAAAAAAAAGAAAAAAAAGCAAAGATTTCTATAGGGCGCGGGCAGACTACTTGACCACTGCTGAGGAGCAACGAGACGGTGGAGAGGAAGGCAGAGGGGAGTGTCCGGATTGACGAGGGAGCTAGGAAGGGGCAAGGGGGGAGTAGATGGCGAGGAAGCGAGTTGGTGGTGATACGGGGCTGTCCTGCGCGACACTCCAGGTGCGGCGCAGGTCAAGGGTTGGAGGGCACAGTTGGACAACATGAAGGGGCGACGAATGGGGAGGGAAGAGTGAGAGGGAGCAGAAAAGCGGAAGAAAGCGACTTTAGAAGCGGCTCTGGGCTTGGTAAAAGTTGGGCCCGCCGCCGAGGTCGCCGCTGCCGTCGCGGTCGTGATTGGCGACGTTGACGTACCCGCCGGGGCTGCGCATCGCCGGCGGCGTCGCACCCCGAGGCGGCAAGTCGGCCATCTGGTATTCCTCAGTGTCGCCGCGGGCGAGCAGCGGCGCGGCAGCCAGGTTGGACGTCGAGTTGGTCGGGACAAACGGCTGCGACGTGTCCCAGCCCTGGTTGTAGACCTGATGCGTTTGAACGGGTCAGGATTGTAGGTGTCAGAGGACGTCCGAGGGGAGCAGAGGTGGCAGGTGACGAGGCGACTCACGTCTGGCTGCTGCTGTCGGCCATACCAGCCCGAGTCGCCGCCGGCGATTGGGGCGGCAGAGTGGACAAGGTCGACCTCGGACTCGTTTTCGCGTCCGTAGTAGCCACCACCCTGGGCCGACTGCTCTGAATAGGTGCGCGCCAGCCCGCCGGGGCCAGGGTACAAAGGCGCCTGCAGGAGCGAGTCACCGTCGCCGACGCGGCTGGCTACCTCGTCGGCGTCGTTGCCAACTCCCGGATCGCGCTGGTGAAGCGTCTGATCGAGGTCGGGGTTGTACTCGGCGAGGTCCTTCTGCTCGGGCAAACGCAGAGTCGGAGGGTCAGCCGCGAGGCGAGAGGAGGGAGAGAGGAAGAGGGAGGACGAACCTCCCGAACGCCGGCGACCTCGGACTGGAGCTTGCGCGAGTAAGGCGCGAGGATCATACGGACGAGGTCCTGCTGCTCCTTGTGAACCATTATGGTGTACAGCGTCTCGTCGCCGAGGGCCGGGTGGACGAAGCGCTGCTTGTAAGACCGCTGCGACTCGTGCACGAGGTCCGTCATCTCCTCGGGCGTCGGCGTGAAATACTTGAAGCGCGTGGCGTACGGCCGCAGGACAAAGATCTTGAAGGCGAGCGTGATGATGAGCGGTGGCGAGGCGGCGACGGCGTCCCTCCACGAGGTGCGGATGAGCGTAATAGCTGAGTGGGGGTTGCGCCAGGTCAGCAAGGTCAAGCCGGAGCTGCCCAGCAGGACGGGCAGACGTACTGAGGACGACCAGGAGCTGCATGAAGACGAGGCATAGGAGTAGACGGTTGACGGCACTGATTACCGGGGGAGGCAACGAATCAGCTCAACGTTCGCGAAGCTCAATCAATCAGGAGCATGCACGCACACGTTCCACATACGGCCGCCAGACTCGACGCGCGAGCCGTAGACGTAGCTGAGAGGGAGACAGAGCATTGTCAGCGCACGCTGTCGTATTCACATGGAAAGCCGAGAAAAAGAAAGACACCCACAGCAGCTGGTATTTGTAGATGTAGTGCGAGATCCAGAAGACGACGGTCGAGAAAGCCGTGACGAGGGGCGCGAGGGGCGCGTAGATCTGGAACGCAAAGCGTCAGTCGTGACGTCTTGCGAGTTTGCGAGACTTAGCGGGCAGTAAATTGAGGACGCACCAGGCCGACGGCGACGAGGAAGAGAATGTTGGCGTAGACGACGGGGTACTGTGCGAGTCGAGCACAACAGAGGAGTCAGTAGTGCAAGAAACAGCAGCGGTCAAAGAGGTGCGCGCGCTGCGAACCTGGAAGGATGCAGGACGGGTCCAATCCTGGATGTCGCGCGGGGTCTTGGCGAAGAGGCTGCAGGGAGAGAAGGGACGAATCAGTCGGTGGGGCCGCAAGGAAGCCAGGTCAGGAAACGCACAAGGTTCGGAGGCTGATGAGCGCGAGCTTGACGAGCTGAGCGAGCTCAAAAAAGGCGAGGAAGCCGCGCATCGGCATGACAGTGAGCCAGTAGACGTTTTGCTGCACATAGGTCTTCTGGATCGTCTGCGGCAAGTCGGCTAGGCCAGCAAGAATCGTCAGGGCGCTCTTGCCCTCGTCGACCTCGGTCGCAATGTCGACGCCGAGCTGAACAAAGACGACCAGCAGCGAGAAGACGAAAAATTGCGAGATGACGAGGAAGGCCCAGTAGCGAGTGAAGACGGTCCGATCGACCTGCGAGCGCGAGACCTGAGAGGCGAGAGGACGGGGGCTGGGCTGTCAGAAAGAGGCAGACACGGAGATGTGTGAAGCAAAACGCACCAGGCCCTGGTATTTTGTGATCTTGCGGATCAAGTAAGGCAGGAGGAGCTGGAAGATGGCAGAGACAATGGGGGGCAGGACACCCGAGACGACCGAAAAGGTCCAGTTGCCAAACTCGCCGGCGGCCTGCCACGTCTGCAAAAACGAGACGTAGACGCTGAGCGAAACGAGGTTCGAAAGGGCGGCGACGATGACGAGTGGGACTGTGTTGAAGAAGCAGACGGCGCAGAGGAGGAAGGCACCGAAGAACTTTGAATTGGCGCGCTCGGCTGGCTTGATGTTGGCGTTCTTCCAGATGATGTCCACCGGGGCAGGCGCGAGCATGAGCGACGCGCCTCCGAGCTCTTTGTTGGCGCCCTTGTGCGCTTTGACAATCGCGTGGGCTGGGAGAGAAGAGAGAAGAGAAGCCAGAGCGCGTATCAGGGAAACGTGCTGGCGCGGTCGAAGGGAAAGCTAGGTAGGCCATGGGCGAACGCACCTTGAGCGGCGTCCATCATGCTGACGAAGCCGTAATTCTCGCTCGGGATCTTCATTTTCTTCGCCCGATCGACCTTTTGCTTCTCGGCCTTGGCTGCATTGTGCGAAAACGGCTGGTGCTGAAGGTGTGGCTTCTTGACCCGCGGCCGGAGCAGCTCAATGTCCTCCTTTTTGGCGTCGAGAACGTCACGCAGGCGGCCGAGCTTGGTTCTGTAGAAGAGAAGGTTGACGAGGACAGGTCAGCCTTCGTCTCGACGCCGGTTTGGCCTCTGTGGTCGAACAGCAGCGGTGACGCACCCGTAGTACTCGATCGCGTCGACCTTGGTGCCGCCCATGCCGCAGAAGCCGCCGCGGCGAATGCGCGGGCGCTTCTTGGCCTCCTTGCCACCCTTGAGGTATTTAACGAGCACCTCCTCAAAGTCCTTGATCGTGTCGTTGTAGTCCTCGATCAGGTCCGGGTAGTCCTTGAGGTCGCGCCCGATCGAGGCGTTCTGGATCGACGACGAAAGCTTCTCGTTGCCGCCCTGGAGGCGCATCATCAGCTGGCGCAGGCCCTCGTCCGACTGGTGCTCCTTCTTGATGTTGGTGATCTGAACCAAGCCGAGGAGCAAACGGGTGGAAGCAGGTTGTGAGCAACGTAGAGCCGAGCACAAGGCTTCGTGCGATGAGGGATCTCGAGAGCGCACCATGAGCGATCGGCTCTGGATCGACCGCTGGAACTTCTTGCTGAGGAAGAAGGCCCTGCGAAGGCCGAGCATCTTCTGCCAGTAGAACCAGACCCAAAACAGGCAGACGAAGGCTGCGAAATGCGGCAGAACGTCAAGTTAGGACTCAGTGCACGTCGCTCAGCCGGCAAGAGGAGAGATAGACGCACTGATGACGTAGCTCATCCCGAGGTGGACGAACAGGACGTTGCCGCTAAGTCCGGCAAGCGTCAGCAGGTTGAGCTTGTTGGCCTTGGCCGACGACGAGCCGTCCCTGAGCGTGTAGACGACTGCGCGACCAGAAGACAAGGGACGAGCGGGCGTCGGGGTCAGTGAGGGTCGAGCGGCAGTGCAAGGCAGGTGACCAGGAGGTCATAGTCACCATTGATGGGGATGAGAACTGCGCAGACGAGGATAGAGATGGAGAGGAAAAGCCAGCGGAGGAGCGAGAGAAACTGGAGGAAGGCGACCGCGTCGACACCTGTGAGCCGGCGGCGGGGGGCGAGAGGAGGCGCGTGAGCTGCCAGGGCCCCTGAGACTGGAACCCTCGAGCGACACAGCTGGAGAAGCGAGGGAACGGACCGATCGTGTGGACGAGGTTCTTCTCGCCTTGCGACAGGAGTGGACTGAGCCAGCTGAAGAAGCCGTTCGAAATGGCCGGCGGCGGGTCGTCCTCCTCGTCCTTGGCCCGGTACTTGACCTTGGGCGCGTAGACCTTGCGCTCGCGTGGGCGGAAGAAGGAGAAGGCGAGGATGGTGACGAGCGAGATGCCCGACATCAGGGCGACCTGGATGCCGACGGCCCTGATGTTGACTGCGGGCGGCAAGGAGGGGTGGAAGCAGCCAAGCAGGGATCAGTGGCTGGGAGATAAACCAGGCATGGACAGAGCAAGCCGGGCTCAAAGGAAGAAAGGAGCCAGAGGAGACGTACCAGACGTGTACTTCTCTCCGTACTCGGTCCTGCGAGGTTGTCGAGTATGGGCGTCAGCGGCAGCTCTGTTGGCGAGCAGGAGCTGGGGCTAAGACTCACAAGGCATCTTGACTGCACGACGGGACGGGGGGAGCAAAAGAGCAGCGAGCGCATCATCAGCTCGCGCGCCATGCCGAGGGGCAGCAAGTTATCTAGCCCGGCAGAGGGACACAAAGCACGCACAGTTCTTCTGACATGTTGCCGGATAGGAGCGACGCGCACTAGTGGATGATGGCCGACTCTCGGAAAGCAAGGCAAGAGGCAGGAAGGTCGGAGGGCGTCGACTGGCGTTGGAGGGGACGATTCGAGGAGGGGCAGGCAAGCGGTGATGATCGCTGCGAAGCACAAAAAAAGATTGGTCCGACAGGCAACGAGAGACCGGTATGTTTTCGAAGGCTTTCTAACCGCTTCAGGCACCGGGCTTGGAGAGGATATGCAGGGAGAAGTCTTGACGGGAGGAAGGAAAGTGGTCGTGAGGGATGAGGAGGCAGGGTGGGGCGGTGTGACAGGCAGATCCCGCGGGCAGAGGTGGCGCGCAGCAGCCACTCCCGCACGAAAAAAGGGTCACCCGGGCTTTGCCCTTTGTCCCTCCCCTCGACGACTTCGGCGCAGGAGGAACTGCAGGCTCTGGCTGACGGTCGAACGCGGTGCCAAAGTCTGTGCTGCTGTAGGCCTCTGCGTCGAGGCCGGTATCGAAGGAGGTCGCTCGAGGGCAAAGGTAGACAGACACGTCGCGACCGACGACGTAGGGGGCGCGTCGGTCTCGCGCTCGTGAACGAGATGCTTGCTTCGGTCGCGACCTCATGCGTTCTGAGCGGCCAGCGCTCGACCAACGGCTCGCGCTGTGTCGAATCCCTTTTCAATGCGCGAGCGATCTCGCGGTCATGGTGTCGTCGTTGGGAACAGGGATGTGGTCGTGCACGGCGGCCCTGCTGTGGGCCGTGGCCGGTGCCCCTTCGCCGTGCGCTCCGCCACCCCTTGTCAGACTCACCACCCCCTGTCCTCCTCATTGCCGCCCAACGACCATTCATTCTCCCTCCTCCAGTATGCCCGACCGCATCTACACGTGCGACGCATGTGAACTCGAGTTCTTCAGCTACGAACCCTATCGGACGCACCTGCACGAGACCCACTGGGATGTCTACCACCTTCAGGTGGACGGGACAGGTCGGCCCGGGTACTCTCCCGAGCTCTTCGATCCGGGCGAGCATGTCGCTGATCCGACCACCTTTTCCGCTCTTCTGCCCAGTCTACGAGATTCCGCGTGGCGGCAATGGTCTGTACAGCTGCGGAGCCGAGGGATGCACGTACCAGCGCAAGAATCCGGATCTGTTGCGGGTGCACTCCCGGAGGTGTGCGGCCTTCCTCGAGGCCCAGTGGCACGACACGCTGCCGTGGGCCATCGTCAAGGGCTCGTACGAGCGGAACGGAAATCTCATCCAACCCTGCTCAAGGAGTCAAGCGGTCGTTGGTGCAGAACGCAGCAAGGCTCGAGGTGCGCACCTTGGTTCGTCAAGCCGCACGCCGAACGATCTTGCATCCGCTGACCTGATGTCTCTTCTCGCGTCGAACAGCCGAGGCCCGAGAGAGTGCTAGAATCTCGTCTTCTGTGCGAGTGCGTCTGTCCGTTTCCTCTTCCTTGCGCAGATGGTGGAGTCAAACAGCATTTTGACTCGCCTCACTCTGCAATTCAGTCATCCGCAGATGCATCGCAGACCGACCTTCGCTTTGCGGCGACCGTGCCCGCGCGCCGCAGCTCGCTCAAGGGCTTGTTGAAGGGGTATTGCGAGCTGTCGGACGAACCCGAAGACGACGAGGATGCGCAGGCGAGTCTGTCCGACGGAGGTCCGGGGGACTTTGACAACCCTCGAGAAGTCCAGCCGCCAAGCGGCGAGGGTGACCATGCTCAGACGTCCTCGTCGTCCATCCTGCCGGCCGACTCGCGGACGTCCGCACGGCCGACCTTCCGGCCTCCGTCATACTCGGATATTCCCGTCAGCAGCGGCGCCGATCAACGCGCGCCGCAGGCCATAGAACCCCCGCTCGAGCGTCGAACCCCAACGCAATTCACGTCTTCTTCGCCGCTCGTTCCTGTCGCCGCCCCGGTCCCGGAAGCATTGGCCTCCTGGCCCACCCTCTCGCACGATCCCACCTCCAAGGCCTTCTCAGTCCCACCATCGGCGGTCTGCGTCACCGGCCTCTCTTCTTCGACGACCGTGCGCGAGATCCGACTCTTTTTCAGCAGCTTCGGCCGGATCGCCGACTTCGTGCTCAAACTTGACCCCCACCTTGGCGAGTCGCTCGGCGTTTGCTGGATCCGCTTCAGCGAGCCCGATCCCGGGTTGTCGCTGGTCCTGCGCGCGCATCAGATCGCAGGGATGGCCGTGCGCGACGCCAACGGCAGTCACGTCGGTCAGCGGCCAGACGTCGAGGAGCGTATCGTCGTTGAGCTCGACGAGGACGGATCGCTTGCAGAGGCGGCAAAGACGGTCAAGCTGGCCAAAGCGTACGAGTCGCTTCGATTCTCGACCCTTGCGCCATCCTCCCGACACGGCCTGGACTCGTCGTCTTCCGGCCAACGTGCCAAGCCTGATCCGCACAGACTTACGACATTCTTTGAGCCGACCCACTCGACGTCGCGAGCTTCTCCACTCCTGTCGCCCTCTTCGACATTCAACAAGGCGCTCGCACCGTGGAGCGAAAGCGGCTACTACAAGCCGGCGCCGGCGCCGGCGCCGTACGCACCCTCGTGGTGCCCCCGCCCGCCCCGTCACATGCCGCCCCAGCCGATCTCCAGCCATCCGACTCAGCACAACAGGATCTCGTCGCCGACGTTCGAGACATCCGGGCCATCCTTCTCGCTGCCTGCCCCCTCGCTCAAGCGGCCGCTCGAGCGGGACCCGGTCGACGGCATGCCGGAGGGCGATCGCAGGGGCGCGCCGCGCAGTCGGCCGTCGACGAGTTGGTTCGGCTGGCTCTTCGGGGGTGGTGTGTAGGCGAGCCCGATGGCAGGAGGAGGCTAGAGTGTAAGGGAGGAGTATGGCTTCCGACCAGTCTCTCGATCTCATGCTGAGTTTTGTTGTGCGCTCCAAGACGGCGGGCCTTCCTGACGTGACCAGCAGCTCAAGACGGTGTGCGGCGGAGTCGTCGAACGTCGACCGCCTTTCGTTTCCCGCCGCCTCAACCGAAGCGCGAGTTGTCGACGAGACCACAGCAGCTCCTGCTCGCCGCCACGTCGTCGACACCCACCAACCTCGCCGTCATTCTGCCCTCCTTATCGCTCTGAACGTGCTTGTCCTCGAGATCCTCGCGACTGTCCCTGGAAGTCTCAGCGTCCGGAGCTGCCCAGGTGGTCAGGCGCGAACGCACGACGTCGCAGGCCGCGACGCCGCACGAGCCCTCCTCCCTCACGCCCGACGCGTCTGCTGGCCAGCTCCCCCAGACTCCATCTCGCCCACTCCCATTCAACAGGATGTTCTCTTGCGGGACCTGCGGCTCCGAGCACGAGGACTACAAGGCTCTAAACTCGCACGTTCAGAGGCAGCACGTCATGCTCTTCTACACCTACCTCGAGCAGCTCGGGCAGGGTCAAGGTGGGTAGGTCATCCGCGCCCTCCGGTTCGCCTTTCTCTCTTTCCTCCTCGCTCGCTCGACATAGCGCCTGACTGACAATCCTAACCGGCTCCATCTAGTCTACGAGCTCAGGCGGTCGCCCGCCGGCCTCTTTGATTGTGTGCCGTCCTGTAGCTACAGCAATGTCGACCCTTGGCTACTCCGGTCGCACGCCCGCTACTGCTCCAAGGTCGTCGAGGCCGCGCGGGCCAACGCCCTACCCTGGCCTCTCGTCGAGCGGCCGATGTTTCACCATGGAAAGCTCTTCCAGCCAAGAACAGACGAGGGCATCGACTCGTATGGACGTGAGTAAGACTCTGCGCTGCCAGCCAGGTTGCACTGGCGTCCCAAGATCTCGGAGGACCAGCCGAGCGCTGACGTCCTCTCCGCACCTCGTACACTCGCCCTCCACAGGACCCCGGCCGTACGAGATGGGGCCGGACGCGACGACCCCGACCTCCACCGCGGCAGTCCTAGTGCCTTCTCCCTCCCTCGCTTTCAAGTCATCCCGCCCGTCGGCTGCCGCTCTGCCGGGCTCGTCGGCCGCCTCCGGCCCCGCGACCTCCACCCGGCCGGCGCCTTCGCCGTCGCGGCGCACAACCAAGCCTGCGAAGCGCAAGAAGGCGCGAAAGCCAGCGAAGGAGAGTGGCAAGATCTATCTGTGCTTCGACTGCAACGAGACTTTCGCCAGCTCGAGGATGAGGATGGTGCACCGGAGGCTGCAGCACTGGCTTCTCTTCCACTGCCGCATCCAAGGCCAAGGTGAGACGCTCGTCCGCGCATTCCCGGCACACACGCCTAGTTGCTCAATCGTACTGACCGATCTTGCTTCATGTCGCGCCTGGCCCCGTGCCCAGTCTACCAGGTCCCCCGCTCCGAGTCTGGTCGCTTCGAGTGCGCCGGTGTCGGCTGCGGCAAGGGGTGGGCTGACCCCTACAGCCTGAAGACGCATACCGCAGTGTGCCTCAAATTCGATGCGGCACGCCTTGACGGCAGCCTGTCTTGGGAGGTCGTCCCTGGCTCGTTCCAAAAGGACGGCAAGCTCCTCCAGCCCAGCGCTGACAGCCGCTCTGGCAGCGCCTGGGAGAACAAACGTGCGTCAACCGACTGTCATCCTCGTCTCACCAGCTCGACTGAACCCCCACTGTCGCTTGTCCCTTTGACAGAGATCTGGGCCGCCAAGGCCAAGGAGCAGGCAGAGGCTCCGATCAATACTCCCGCGAATGCCAGTGTAAGTGTCCTGCTGATGCCTGCGCGACGAGCGCAAGAGTTTGACCACCTGCCTTCTTGACATTCTTGTTCTCCTCTCGCAGACCAGCGTCATCTCCAAATTTCTCTTCGACGACGACTCGGACGAGTTCAGCTCGGTCGGTGGCGAGTCCGAGGTGTCTCACTCGGACAGCGGTGAGTCCGAGGTGTCCAACGGACGGGACGGCGGCGAGCCCGAGGTGTTCAACTCGGAAGACGACTTGAACAACTCTGGCAGATCTGATGACGTCGACGACGACGGCGACTTTGGCGGATCCGACGGCGATGATGCCGATACAGGGCATCCTTCGACGACCCCCGGCCGGCTGAAGCTGCATCCCTACGGGGCGCGCAACCTTGGAGCGCGCCTATCATCGACCAGTCGGGGCGCCAGCTCCTCGCCGGACCTTCCTCTGGCGGACACCCAGCCTGATCGTCTGCCGTCCTTCAAAAAGCGCACGTCGGCCGCGTCTGCACCAGCAGCCACGTCTACTCTCAACGCCGAAGCCGGTCCGGGCCCATCATCGACAGCCGCAGCCCGGGCCGACGCGCCTAGTCGCCAAAAGGACCCCTTGCCACCAGCTGTGCCGCCGCCACTGACACCTCGCGACGAGCTCCCAATGAGGTCTGTTCGGGTCAGTCAGCCTGCTCCCATCGTCCATCATCAGGTGGTCGTCTTGGTGCGCTCGTTCACTGCCCCCGTCTTCCTCCTCATGCGCCTCTGCTGACATGCGGCGTACCGTCCTTCTCACTAGTCGTCCGGCTCTGAAGCAGAAGACGATCGCCCCGCTCTAGCAACGCACGCCTTCCGGCCCGCACCGTCTTCAGCCTCTGCCTACGCGAGAGGCAGTGCGCACATCGAGGGTCCGGCTCGTGAAGGGCGCACGCTCCAGGAGTGGATTCCCGGCGTTGGCAAGAGCGCCGGCGGTTCGCGGCCAACGTCGCGCTTCTCTTCGCTCGCCGACTCGGATCCGACTCCACCGCCGTCTATAAGGGGGCCGGAGCTGATGCCGAGGAAGGGCTGGCCTGCAGCTGACCGCCGGACGTCGTCGACCTATCATTCGGCCTTAGCCGACCGCCCGCACACCCTGTCGGCCATGGCCTCGTCCGCGCCGTCGACCAATTCCCAGCAGCCGCCCGAGGAGCTCAGCGGCATGGACGGCTGGTCGCTGACGGCGCCTGCCGGACCAGAGAAGCGGCCCGTCTCTCGCGCAATCGACGAGCGGGAGGCGGAGGCCGCTGCATGGAAGCGGCAGCGGCACGAGGAGGCAGATCGACTGACGCAGGGGGAGCGGGAGCGAGACCGGCGATGGGGCGCTCCGTCGGTCTCGTGGCAGGCAGAGCCGGCCAACGCTGGCGGCGATCCGTGGGCGGCTAAGCAGCGGCCACCTCCTATGGCGTCGGCATATGCGCGGCCACCATCGTCGTCGTCGTACGGGCCGCCCGTGCCAACGCGCGCTCCCCCACGCGACCCTCGGCTCGCAGAATACGACGCACACCCGTCTTCTTCACCGTACGGCCGGCCGGCGTACGGCGGACCAGACCGCTTCAGCGCCAGCCAGCAGGCTTGGGCGTCTAGCGAGTACGTCGTCTGCGTTTGCCTCTGTTGTCACCCCTCTGCCGTGCGCGCCTTCGGCCCTGTTTGCTGACCTCCCGCTCTGCTTCGGCGACACTTGACCTGCACCAGCGCTCTACCCCAAAGCCCCCGACGACCGTCTGACTCTCGGCGGCCTCCTGCCTCGACCGGCTACCATACCAGCACCGCCGCCTCGGCTGCCATGAGCGCCTGGGACGACCGCCACTCGTCCGCCTGGCGCTGAACTTCCCCCCTCTTCGGCCGCCCTCTGCTTCATTGTCCTTGTACCATCATCGCCTGCATGCACGTTCTCGCTTCGCCCTCGCCGCCCGCCCTCGTCACGATCTTTGATGTCCTCCCTGACCTCCCGAACGCGGCTCAGACACCTATCGACCTTCGACGGGTCCGAGCGGTCTGCGTGCAACCGACTGCCAGACTGATCCTTCAATCGGGCAGCGCCGTCGAACGCTGACGCTCTTGCGTAGCTGGCCTGGAGTGCATGCGTCAACGAAAGCGTGCGGTCGGGTGTCGGTGCGCAATGTGCCGTCGAGGCGTGTCGCAGCAGCCCATCCGTCCGTCGAGTCGAGGGCGCCGGTGCACGCGATCCAATCTGCGGCATCCCGGACCTGGCCCAGCCTCCCTCTCCCTGGCCGTCTGTCAGGCACGACGCTCAACGAACCAGCCCCGCACCTTCTGCCTGCCTGCCCTCCTGCTGCAGTCATCGTCGTCACAGACACGAGAGGCCCTTCGCGACGTCGCTCCTCCGCCGTCAGGCTGCTGCTGCTGCTGCGCGGCGCGGTCGGGCGCTCGAACCACCGCCGTCGCGAGCTCCGCCATCTTGTCGACGACGACCACCCGCGACCCACCATCCCACTTCACCTCCCTACACGATGAGCTCGAACACGGTTGCGTGCGGGCGCTGCCTCAAGCCGTTCCAAGACCCATCCCTGCTGCCCGACCACGCCTGCACCATGCACTGGTCTGACTGGCTCGTCGCCTATGTCGCGATCACCGAACGAGGTCCGTCCGTCCTCATCCAGCTCGACCTCCCGACGCTCCTCCACCTACTGCCGCTGATCAGAGCGGTCATCCCTTGCCCCTTCTTAAGCGACAGTCTACGAGATCCCGCGGCGCGAGCTCGACCGCAAGTGGGTCTGCGCCGGCTGTCAAAAAGCCTTCGGAACCTCGTTCGGCCTCGCGTCGCACGTCGAGGGTTGCGCGTCGGTCCAGCTCGCCGCCAGCTTGGGCGTGTTGGAGTGGAAGCTCATGCGTCTCGGCAGCGGCGGCGGCGGCGATCAGCAGGAGGTGAGCAGGCCGGAGGGGGTGCCTACCGGGCAAAGGGAGTCGGTCGATGGAGCCGTTCGTGAGTGGCCGTCTTGTTCATTGTCCCTGCCGCCCCGCGCGATTCGACCTCTCCGACGACTGCTAGGGGCTGACTCGCCCGTCCGCCCGCGCCCGTCCAATTCTGTGTCTGACGAACATCGCAATCGTAGCCGGGCCGTCGCATATCGCCGATCTTGCTGCTGCAGTCCCCACCCTTTCTGCGACCTCGTCGCCGTCTGACGCCCCAGCATGCGCCTCGGCCAGCCCTCATCGCTTTGCATCCGGGCACTCGCCGACAATGGCGTTTAGCTGGCAAGACCGCTCCCTCATTCCATTTGCTGCGCAGGACGTCATCGACCAAGACCTCTTCGGTTTGAACTACCTCGACGGTCGACTGATCGACTCGAACGACGATACGCGCAGCTTGACGTCACACTCAGCCCGTTCGCCGCCTCGCTTCATTCCCACGTCGTCCATCCTCCGCCCCAGCACGTCGCGGACGCCAGCGCCTGTCAAGCCGCTTTCACCACCTCCGGCGGCCGGGCCTTCTTCCTCATCCTCTCCTCCTGCATCGACGCCGCTCGCTATGGGCGGACAGCTCGGACCCGCGTCCGGCCGAGAGCAGTGGCCGACTCGCGCCGACAAGGGCAAGCAGGTGCGCGCTACCCTCTTTAAGACGCCTCTGATCCGGGCGTTTCTGATCTGATATCTTTCCTATTTTTGGAGCTCATAGAGGGCCGTAGAGATGGACTTCCTTCCGCCGATCGATTGCGACAACAACTCGGACGATTTCCAGTTCGGCCTGCGGATCGAGGACGACCATCTCAGCAGTGTCAGCGACGAATCGGTCGGCAGTGGCGACGACGAGTCTTTTCCAGCAGGGCCAAGCTCGTCCCGACCAACGCGATCGGTCACTGAGAATGCGTCATCGTCGCAGGCCGCTCCTCCCAGTGCATCTTCGCCGGAGCCTATCGCCTACCGTTCGTCGCGCGCGCCCGTCTTTCCTGCTGGTCTCGATGTGCCCGTCTGCAAGGGACTCAATGGGTTAGGTCATTGCTACGCGTCGCGGGCGTTGACGGCGGCGGACTTCATCGGCGTTCGCCCCGGCTCGGCGGTCAAGACGTGCTGGTTCTGCCGTCGGAGAGGCTCCTCCCATCGGAAAGCTCAGAAACGATCGGGGCCGCGAGGTCCACCAAAATCAGTCGACGTCAGGGCCCCGCAATCGCCTGCACCATTGGTGTCGTCTCAGGCGCAGAAGGAGGCCACCGTCCAGCACAGATCACGACTGGATGTGGTGCAGGTGGGGCCTCGCTCCTTCTTTAATCGTCCGACTGAAGTCCCACAAGCTGACTCTGCTCCCTCCTCTGATGATCCCCTCGGCAGAGCATGTACTACGAGTCGAGCGAGGACGACTGTGATGACGAGTCGGACGAGATCTTCCTGCCAGAGGAAATTGACCCCCTCGCATCGGACCGCCAGCGGGCGACGCGCGCCGGACCGGTCAAGTCGTCAAACAAGCGCCTCGCCCCAAAGGTCGAACAAATTTCTCTCCCGGCCGCGTCTGCGCCCGCGCCCGTCTTCCCTGCGCCCGGACAGCCCGTCTGCAAAGGATACGTGGGCAACGGGCTCTGCTGGGCAACACGGGCGCTGAAAGCGGACGACTTCCGACCTCTCAACTCAAGGTATGGAAGCAGCAAGACGTGCGTGTTCTGCGAACTAAGCGCAATCGGTACCAGCGGAAGTCGTACAAGAACAAAAAGGCTTTGCCTGCTGTGGCACTGCCTCAGACGCCTCTGCCCCGGATCCGAGTGCACCTCAACTCGTCGCTAAAGAAGCGGCGCTGCTACCGCTGCGACCCGAAGAATGAGGACGGGCGGTCCAAGAACGATCAGGCGTGCGCCAGGGTAGGTCCAACCTTCAACTCGCGCGCCCTGCGCCACTCACCCTCTTCGGTGCGATCTGCGGCTGATCATCTTCCGTTTGCCAATCGCAGTGCCTGCAGCAGGTACGGCGCGAGAGAGAAGCGCAGCTCAAAGACATCCTCGCCGGGACCGTGACCGCCTCTGACCATCACGCATCACCCTCGGCGTCGCCGGTTCCTTCGATTGGTACATATTCGATCGCGCTCCGCGCCGACTCCGCTTCTCAGCACGCCCCGCCCGACGAGTCGTACCCGATCCACGACGAGGATGACTACTCATCGGATCTGTCCGACGGCTCCGCTGAGCCTCCGTCGCTCGACGCCATCCCGCTACGGTGGAACTTGGCCGCTGCACCGTCGGTCGCTTCCTCGGACCCTCCACCCGGCCAGCTGCCCCTCTCAAACGAGGCATCGCTCCCCGTCGCCATCGTCGACAGTTCGCCCAGGGCAGCCCCTCATGTCGTCCTCGACGCATCGGCGCTGGACGACGTGGGCGCGAGCGCAGGGCCGGCCGGGTCGGGAAACCCCCCCGTCCAAAGTGTTCCTTCGTCTGGTCACGAGGCGCACGATGATGTGGTGATCGACCGTCCAGCCGCGCCGCCGGTCGACCTCCCGCCAGCGCTGGTCGACCTTCCGGCAGTGTCGGACGACATCGGTGCCGAGCCTCGCGACCGACTTTCCTCAATCGTTGCCGCTGCTGACGTCCAGCCGGGCGACACCTCGCCCGGCGCTCTGGCCGAGGGGGACCGCCCAACCTCGCGCCCGAGCCGAATGCAGACGATGCGGCCGTCGCCGTTCAGCGCGCAGGGCCTGTCGCCATTTGTCCCGGCGCCGCACCCGAGGCCAGCCAAGCGCGCGCGCGAGGACACGGAGGCTGTCGAGGCGAGCGACGTCGCTCCTCGTAAGCGCCGCTGGTATGACTGGAGGTTGGTAGGAGGTTGGGCTCGAGGGCCAAGCAGCGGGCGCGGTGTGGTAAGTATCTCTTGTCGTTTGATCGCATGCCAGTCATCGATCGTTCTAGTCTCTGACCAGGCTGCAACGAATAGCTCGGGGTGGATAGGTCATTTTCTTCAGGCTGACGCGACGTATTGGGATGGGCAAGGAGCTAAGCGGGGGGGAGGGATTTTTTTTCGGTTTCTTCTGTGAAGGGCGAAGTACAACACGGCGCGAGGAGAAAGAATCGGACAGGGTGGTAGCAGGCGGGAGAGTGGAGAAGGGGGTTGCGAGGATGAGGGCAAGGATCGTCAAGAGAGGAAGTAGAGTGTTCGGGAAGGGGAAGCGACAGGGCGGCGGCGTGAAAAGGGGGGTGGCTAGCCGGGTAGGCGGGAAGGGAAGGTGTCTGCTGGCGAGCGACCTAGGTTGAAAAGGGAAGAGAATGAGCGAAAAAGTCGAAGGTGGAGAGGCGGCGCAGGGATGAGAAGGATGGTCGACTGGTCGGCCGGCCAGGACCGAAGAGAGAGAGAGACAGAGAAAGGAAGCGGGGAGGGAAGGCGGAGCGTCAGCTGCCCCAGTAGAAGAGTTTGCCGAGGCTGCCGTTGGGCGGCCGCGGGACGCCGTTCTTGGCGAGATCGGCCGGGTTGGAAGCGACGCGCGGGATCTCGTACATCTTCTCCTGGGTGCCCCAGCTCCAGCCGGCGCCGCTCGACTTGCGGTCGACCGAGCCGACGTGGTGCTTGCGCGAAGGGGCCACCGGCGGGCGGACCCGGCCACCGTTGGCTGGCGGCATGGTCAGGTACTCGGGCGACGTCGGCAGCGAATCTTTGCGTGCCGCCGAACGTGCTATCGGCGAGTGGTCGGACGTGACGTCGGCCGAGTCGGACGACGAGGATGCGCACGACAGGGCGCTGTTGGAGTCGGTCGAGACGATCGACGGCCGGCGCGGGTTCGGCGGCCGGGCGTGGGTCAAGAGCGACGACTGGGTCGGCGTGATCTGCTGGTGGTGGCCGAGGCTGCGCGAGAAGGCGCTGCTGCCACCCTCGTCGCCCTCCTCGGACAGCGCAGCGTCGGACGCGCGGCTACGCGACCTCGACGAGGCGCCGAGCGAGCCAACACTCGACCGGCCGCGGACCGGCTCATCGCCGTGGAGCCTGCTCGGTCGGAGGCTGGAGGCGCTCGTGGTCGACAGGCGGCGGGGCGAGCCGAAGGACGCAAGCCGGGCCTCGACCGACGGCGTCCGCTGGAACGAGGCGGCATACGAGGCGTACAGGCTGGCGGCGGCTGGTGCCGACCCGGGCTCGAAGGTGACGTCCGACGAGAGGGACGCGCCCTGGGCCGAGGGTTGGCGCGAGATAGCCGTCGACGACGGATGGTGGTGGTGATGGTGATGGTGGTGGTGGTGATGGCCTTGGCTGTGGCTGTGGTGATGGTGAGACGCCGGGTGCGCGCGCGAGTGCGAGGTCGACCGGTAGTTGGCGAGCGACGACGACGACGCGTACGAGTTGCCCGGCCCGTCAAACGACGACAGGGACGGCGAGGCGTGGGCCATCATCGACGGCGGCAAGGGCGAGCTCGCCGGCGGCGGCACGAGCGACTGGGCCGAGATGGGCACGCTCGCGATCGGCGACAGCGGCGGCGGGGTCGCCATCGGGTGCAGCGGCGTCATGCGCCGCAGGCCGTGGGACGAGGACGAGTGGGCCATGAGCGAGGACGAGGCGACCGGGTGGGCCGGCGGGTGGTCCCACAGGCTCGCGAGCGAGTCGGACGAGCTGCCGGTCGTCGTCGTTGCCGTCGTGGCGCTGCGCGAGCTGTAGCGGCGAACGCCGGTGCCGTGGGCGATGAACGCGAGCGGCTGGCGGTGCGGGTCAACGACGTCGTCGGCCCGCCGGTGGAAGTAGTCGCCGGCTTCCGAGTCGCTGCCGCTGACGAGGAACGGGCTCGGCAGACCGTCGGGCATCGTCCACGGCGGCTCAAGGCTGCCGGGCGAATAGAGATGGAGCGCTTCCGAGAGGTGCGAAGCCAGGTCGGTGTTGTGCTGGTCGGCGGCGGCACACTCGGGCGAGCAATACAGTGTCTTGCCGGCGTGCTGGACCGTGGTCGTCGACGACGACGTCGACAGCGACGCGCTGCTGGCCGACCGCGTCGACTTGGTCACACCGGGCTGGAACGACGCTGGAGGCGTCGGGAGCGGGGCAGCGGTCGACGGCGGTGCGGGATGGGCGGTGCTAGAGGGGTCGGACGCGGTGGACGATGTTGAGCCCGAGCGCGCCATGACGCCCGCGCGAGGGGCTGCCGCCGCCGCCGCGGTGGGCTGCTGCTGCTGAGCGCTCTCGCTGCCCGATGACGCAGCGACCGGACCAGCCGGCA
Source organism: Cystofilobasidium bisporidii (assembly GCA_014825535.1). Classification (NCBI taxonomy): domain Eukaryota; kingdom Fungi; phylum Basidiomycota; class Tremellomycetes; order Cystofilobasidiales; family Cystofilobasidiaceae; genus Cystofilobasidium; species Cystofilobasidium bisporidii. The sequence goes on from MVAK01000015.1 coordinate 65,047, forward strand.
CGCGCGACGACAAGACGGCGAGCCGTCCGGACGAGCCGTTGCGGCGGATGATGGTGCCAGTCGACGTCGTCTTGAGCGGGTGGCCGGCGGCGGCAGCGTTGGCGACCTGGAAGGGCGTCGGCCCGGCCGCTTTGCCCTGTGCGCGGGAAGAGCAGGGAGAGGCCTCAGCACACACGCTCCTTCTCCAGAGACGCCCGTCCGTCCAGAAGAAGCCGCCTTGAGTCCCGCAGCATGATCCGCCCCCTCTGTCCTCCTCCATCGACATGCTCCAGCAGCGCTCTGGATGGGTGGCAAGTGAAGCCGGCCAAGGCGCTCCTCGGAAGGCTGAATGAAGCCTCCTCGCGGAGACACGCGCGTGAGAGCGGCCGAAAGGCTACGCGCGACCCCAGCGATCCTCCCTCCTCCTCCAACAGAGCGCGCTCCTCTTGAGCACGCGCAGACAGCAGAGGAGAGGATGCACGCACCCTGATCGTGCCCGTCTTGGACCGCTTGAAGGTGACTGGGGTCGGCTGGATTTTTGCCGGGCCACCACCGGTAGTCGTCGCCGTCGCTGGCGGGGCGGTCGAGTCCTTGCGGGCGGCTGGCGGCGGCCTCGGCTGGACGATGCGGTTGCCGCAGAAGCACCACGTCTCGATGAGATCCTCGTCCTGCTCAAACTCGAACATGGCTGCGAACGAGCGAGCGAGCGTGGAGGAGAGAGGAGGAGGAGAAGGATGAGAAGGAGACCAGGCAGGGGTTGTGGGTGGTAGGTGCTCTGTCGGACAAGAGAATCCTTGACTCGCGCGTTTGACGGTGGCGCACAATTGAGCGGCCTCATCCCCTGGCCCGGTCCGGTCAAAGGCCCTGCCAGACCCCTTTACTCCGCGTGACCGGTCAGGGCCCACCAGCACATCATATCCCATCCAGCTTGGCCCGACTTTGACCGGCACTCGTCTGACATGACACCCTGCTCCTCTTCCTTTCGCAAAGCGACTGGGCAGCAAGACAGAGGAAAGAAAAATTGCTGCAGCGTCGCGCGCGTCACGTCGATGGCGAGCGGCCTGGTCGACAGGAGGCGCGAACAAGGGCCAGCAGGGCGTATCGACAGGCCACCGGCCCCCCTTCCCGGCCTCGGGCCCTCGCCGTTGCCCCGACCCAACCCCGATCCCCCGACCTTTTCGAGGGCGAATTTCGCCGCCCTGGATCGCCCCTCCGCAGCTACCCCATGCTCAAGGCTCATCGTCAGCTACATGATGACCAGGGACCGACGACGTCAATCTACCTCGTCATCGACACCCTGGGACCGCTGCTGCTGCTGCCACTGAGCTGACCCAGCTCACCTCGACCATGATTCAGCCCCGGCTCAGTCTTCCTCTCGGATTCGGTCCGCCTGCAGCCGCCTGCGCAGAGGAACCAAGCCCCCGGCTCCCACGCCCCGTCGTGCCGACAAGGTTTCCTTCGCGCGACGCTGTCCACCATGGTGCGTGCACCTCCACTGCCTTGTTGGCTGATCCAGCTGAGCCCGCTGAGGACAGCATGAAAGAGCCCCAGCCTGCTCGACAGCTTCAGGGGGAGCAGCTCGCTCCGGCTTCCCGCCTTGCAGCCGCGCTCGATTTCGGTCGCAGCTGCTGGCCCCAGCCCCAGATGCCCCGCTCGGCGTCAAAGAGGCGGGCGGGCCTTATCAATTTGGCCTCCTGAGCTGGCTGGCAGCAGCAAGCGCTTACTCTGGCGTCTCGTCGACCATCTCGCAGCGCGGACGAAGGGCAGCGTGATGAGGGGTCATGCAGAGCGAGGCAGGCTGACAGGTCGAAGGGAGAGGCCTGCGAGAGAAAACGGCGGTGTTGGGCAAAGCAAAGGGTTGGTGGGGCGCAGCGGTGTGACAAGGAGCGCGCGTGGGCAGAGCGAGAATGGAGCTGGTGGGTGAGAAGTTTGCGAAGCGATGGAAGTCTGTGGAGGGGTGGTGTACAGCTGACAATGGATGAAGAGAATTGCATGGGAGAAGGGAAGGAAGGGTTCACCAAAGCCACTTCTCGTCTCGTGCAGGGCTGCGAGCGGGAAGAGGATCGCCGGCGGACCGGCGTCGGAAGAGACGGACGAGAGGCTTTCAAATGACCTGGACCGACACTCTCGACGCGCCGTCATCTGCAGGAAGCGGGGCGTCGTTGATGACTGGCGCCGGCTGAGGCTGGATGTTGTCGTCCGTGGGAGCGACTGCAGCAGGCGCCGACGAGGTGGCTGCCGTCGAAGTCGCCTGCGAGGGAGAGACGACGTCTTGGGTCTGCGGCAGCGGGTCCGGAGCTGCAGACGTGGATGCCACGCTAGGCGATGGCGACAACAGCGGCACAGGTGAAGGTGTCGTCGGCGTCGGCGGAGCGGCCAACACGGTCGGGTTGAGCAGGTCCGACATGCGCGGCTTGCGCTGCTCGGACGAGGGGGACGGCATGGGTGCGCCCGTCGAGGGCAGAGGCGAGATGGTCGACCGGACCGCCTGCGAGTCGCTCGCCAGCGCAGGCGAGGTGACGGCCGAAGCGGGCGCGGGAGGCGACGGGGGCGGGGCGAGCGAGTCGTGCAGCGGGGAAGGCGCGATCGGGGCTGACGGTTGAAGCACGGGCAGGGACGCAGCGGCCTCTTGGGCGGGAGCTGATGAAGAGGCTTCTTCTGAGTCGACGGGTGGCACTGCCTCGTCGACGACGGTCGCCTCGGAGATGAGCTCCGGCGGGGGCGTGGGCGGCGCTAAGACAAAGGCAGGGCAGAGTCGGCGCGAGTCAGCCAGAGTGCGTGCGAGGCGCAGCGACGAGCTAGGTGCAGAGCAAAGCGGGACTCACCCGGCGGAGGACCCTTCAGGCGCTGGTGCGCGACCTTCCAGTGCCAGTCGCGCGCGGCCGCGTTGCCAAACGCGATCCGCGGGACGCACATGTCGCACCAGCCGACCTCGTCGTGATTGACGCGCTCAGCTTCGTCCGCAACCTCGTCCAGCCGCTCGCGCGCCTCGCGCGCCTGGCGCTCGGCCGCCCGCCAGTCGTGCGCCTCGGCGACGTGCGCGTCGAGCTCCTCGCGCGTCGCAAAGTCGCATGCCGGCTCGACAATGCAGAACATGCAGGGGAACTCGAGCGGGACAACGACCTTCTCTGGGGCAGCGCGCGACTTGCGACGCGCGGCGACAGGCACCGAGCCCGAGCCCGACGGTGGTGCAGGTGGCGGCGGCATCGTGCCGGACGAGTGCGAGTGGTGTCGGACTGGATGCGGCGGCGGCGGCATCATGGACGACATGGATGGCAGCCCGAGCACCGGCTGTTGCTGCTGCTGCTGGTATTGGGTTGCCGACTGGCTTCCAGCGGCATACGGAGAGCCGTTGACTCCGTAGCCGGCGAATGGCAGTGCCGAGCTGAATTGCGCGCGCTGTTGATCGAGCTCATGCTGGCTGCTAGTATAGAGCGAGGCGCCGCCGTAAGCGCCGTGCTGCGGTGTGCCCTCGCGGCCGGCATCCGAGTCGCCGGTGGCAGACGCGCCAGAGGGCAGGACGTGGTGCTCCAGCTTGCTGCGCTTCTTGGCCGGCTTGACGTCGCCGTTGACCGAACCATCGGGCGTGCCGCCGCCGTTGTCGAGCCCCTCCGAGCGCTCCTTGCGCTTGCCCTCGCCGGGCGGCGTCGGCGCAGCGGAGGGGAAGACGCGATCGCGCGCACGGCCGTCGTGGTACTTGTCAATGTGCTGCTTCTTGTCGATCTCGCTCGAGAAGTGCAGGTGCGGGTAGCACCGCCGGCAGAAGTAGCGCTTCGGGCGGACCGGCGGGGCGACCGTCAGGCCGGCCGAAGGTGACATCTCGAACGGCTGCGTGCCTGACGCAGCGTCGCCGGCGTTAGCGGGCGCGGGAAAGAGGGGCGGGGCGTGGCCGTCGAGCAACTGTTGCTGGTGGGCGCCAGCCGCGGCCGCATACTGGCCAAGGGCGGCGGCGGTCGACGTGACTTGGAAGTACTGAGGCGGCGCACCTGGCGGCGGCGGCGCGGTCGGCGTCGGGACGACGGGCGGCCAGGGCTGCGTGCACGATGTCGACGAGTGGCCGCTGAGGGACGTCGGGTCGGGCGTCGTAAACTCGCACTCGCCCCTCGGGCAGTGGAAGACTCCGTCCGGCTGACGGGTGCACTTGATCTGGACTGCAAAAGGAGAGAAAGGCAAGGGCGGAAAGAGCCAAGGCAGCTGGTCAGCTCTCGAAGTGCTGGAGCTCAAAGCTAGGCGGTCGCTCAGGTGGTCAGAGCGAGGCGGGCTCACCGAGGTTGTCGGGCGAGGTGATGGTCGTCTGGCTCTGGTGCGTGACGCGGTAGTGGGCCTTCTTCTGGCCGACCTTCTCAAACTCGAGGGGCGGGTTGCAGTGGTGGCACGTCTTGGCCGTGTTGCCGCCTGGCAGCGGTGCCGACATGGCCGACGGGTGGTAGGACGACATGGCGAGGAAGAGAGGAGGCGAGGGGCGAGAGAGGTGGGGAGGTTTGAGACGCCCGCTGTGAGGCCCGGGCCTGAGCTGGCTGACGGAGGAAGGCTGCTTGCTCTGCGGTTGAGGTCGACGACGAGGATGCTGCTGCTGCTGCTGCTGCTCGGTTGCTGGCCGGAGAGAGAGACGGGAGGGTGGAATATGGGTGGTGAGGTGGGCTTTTCACGCCCGTGGGTGCTGCAGAGCCCTGGCGTGTGTGTGCCCCATCGGCCGTCCCCTGGCTGGCCCTTTGCTCCGGTCGGGTCGTGCCCTTTTCCCGTTTCTCGTGTGGGCGTCGGTCGGTCAGGCGCGCGCGCAGCCGACCCACCACCGAGAGATCGACCGCCCCGCCGGCAACGCGGCCCACCAATCAAACCACCCTGTCTGTCGACCGTCGACGACGCCTTTCTCTGACCTCCTGAGGCCCGTCCAGCCCTGCCATTGGCCTGCTCTCTCTCGTCCTCGTTTGCCAGTCGAAAGTCAGACAGAGCAAGGAGGATGCACGCCCGGAGGCCGTTTGCGCAGGCGGCCGAGGACGACCAGCTTGGCGGTGGTGGTGCCGCCCACGCAGCAGCAGTGACAGCAGAGGATGAGGCTGCCGTCCTCGACGAGGAAGGTGCGACGCTCGTCTCACACTCTACGATTCCTGCAACATCGAGAGTGGCCGAGGCGCTGACTCAGTCTGAACCGTCTACGCAGAGCAAGACTGCCTGGTCGAGCAGCTGCGGCAGGAGAGCGACGTCGCCATCTGGTGGACGCGCGTCGTGCTCAGCATCGTGCTGGTGGGGATCGCCTGCCTGTCCGTCCCACTCACCCTCCTCCTTCGCCGTGCCTGGCTTCCTGAGGTCCAGCTGACGTACGGCGCCCTTCTTTCCTTCTTTTGTACCCTGCAGGCACCTTTTACTTTCGGACACTCGCCGCGGCTGGTTCTTCATCTGCCTGACAGATTGCGGCCTCGCCACAGCCGGCCTCTCGCTCGGCCACCTGCCCCGCCTGAGCGCCGCCGTCATCCCCAACGCGTACGTGACCGCGCTCGGCGTCGGTCTAGCCGGCCCTTCGATCGTCCTCTCGGCCGCACAAGGGCGCTTCTGGGACGACCTGCTGCTCGGGCACGTTGTTGGGCTCGCGCTGGCCGTCGTCGCCCGGCGGTGGATCGACGGGCTCGAGGAGGATGTGCGCACCCTCGAGGGCAAGAAGTACACGCTCAAAGGCGCATAGGGAGGGGCGACCATGACCTTGACACATCTCGACATTCCTCGCAGCAAAAGGATCGTCGTGAGAACAAACGAAGTCGAAAGTGATGCATCCAGAAACCCCCTCCCCGCTCCTCCGCACCGACATCCACCGCGCGCCGCCGCTCTAGAAGTCGAACTTGATCTTCTTGGCCGCGGGCGCGTCGCTCGTGTCCTTGAAGAAGGCGCCGTACGAGCCGTGCTCGCGCTTCTTGATGGTCGAGGGGAAGCGGTCCATGCCCTTGGGGATCTCGGCGTTGGCATCGCGCAGCACGCGCATGAACTCGCCCGCGAGCGCCGTCTCGTGGTTCTCGCCGGTCTTGAAAGAAGGAAGGTCGGGACGGGGGCCAGGGACGTCAGCGGCCTTGCGGCAGGGACACATGCGAGTTGGACACGAGAGAATGGGATAGACACCCACGAAGAAGGTGATCGACTTGCCCGTCTTGCCGCCGCGACCCGTTCGGCCGATGCGGTGGATGTAGTCCTCGACGGTCAAAGGGAAGGTGACGTTCAGGACGAGCGAGACGTCGGGGATGTCGAGACCGCGAGCGGCGACGTCTTGCAAGGAGACGACGGACGGCGTGCCAAGGTCAGTGACGTGCTCGCGAGGTTGAAGGCAAGGCTTTGGCGCAGGGACTGACCGGTCGCGACGAGGATGCCAACCTCGCCCGTCTTAAAGCCCTCGAGCGCGGCCATGCGCTCACGCTGGCCCATGTCGCCGTGCAAGCCGGCGACGGCAAAGCCGGCCCGCTTGATCGTCTGCTCAAGCCGTGTCGCCTCCTTCTTGTACAGCGCAAAGACGAGGATCCGGAGCGGGTTCTTGGACCCGCCCTTCTGGTACTCCTTTGAGTGTGCGCGGAGGACGGACAGCAGGCGCGGGTCCTTGTCGCGCGCCGAGTCAAAGACCTCGACGTCTGCGGCGCACGCATCGAGGGGCAGTCGTCAGCTTGTGGGGTCACCGCGTGGGACAAGCCGCGGCGAGGCGCGGCAGCAAAGGCGAGAGAACGCACTCTGCGAGACGCGCGTGTTGGCGGCGAGCTCGTCCGAGCCGACCGTGATGCGGACGGGCTCGTGCATGAAGGTCGCGGCGAGGCCGCGGACAGAGTCGGGCCACGTCGCCGAGAACATGAGGGTCTGGCGGTTCGTCTTCGGCGTCTGCGCGATGATCTGCCGGATGTCGTTCTCGAACCCCTTGTCGAGCATACGGTCAGCCTCGTCGAGGACGAGGTACGAGACCTTGTCGAACGAGACGGCGCCGTCGTTGAGCAGGTCGAGCACGCGACCGGGCGTGCCGACGACGATTTTGAGGTCCTTCTGGTTGAGCATCCGCACCTGCTCCGTCTTGGGCATGCCGCCGTACAGGCAGACCGTCTTGTACTTGAGCAAGTCGCCGAGCATCGTCAGGGTCTCGGCCGTCTGGAGGGCAAGCTCGCGCGTCGGCGAGACGACGAGCACCTGGGGCGAGGGCACCTTGGCCGACGCCTTGGACGTCGACGCCGTGTTGATCAAGTGCTGGGCGGCGGGAATCTGCGGCACGCGATCCAACATATGTCAGGGCGCAGTCACACCGGATGATCCGAAAGGCAGGACTGGTACACGCACTCCGAAGCCGAGCGTCTTTCCACTGCCGGTCTCAGCGATGCCGACGACGTCCTTGCCGTCGAACAGCGGCGGCCACGAGCATGCCTGGATCGGCGACGGCTGCTTGAAGTCCTTGAAGGCCGGGCTGAGCTTGTTTGAGATGGGCAGGCCGGCGAAAGACAGCATCGGCTGGTACGGGTGCGAGACGGTGACGGCATGCGTCTTAAGGAACTCGGCACCGGCGGCGTCGACTGTGGTCTGGGCAACGTACTTGGACGACGAGGCGACGGCCGGGACGGCGACGTCGGCGGACGCCTCTGCGACCGGCGCAGGCGCGTCCCCAAACGTTGTCTTTTTAGCCTTCTTCTTGTCCTTCTTGCCCTTCTTGCCCTCGGCCTGCTCGACCTCGGCGACAGCGGCGGCGGGGGCGACGGCGACCTCCTCTTGGGTCAACGGCGCCGACACCTCGGCCGCCGACGCAGCCAGCGCCGCCTTGGCCGCCTTCTTCTCCTTCTTCAGCCGCTTCTTCTCCTTCTTGGCTGCGGCGTCGTCACCTCCCTCCTTCTGCGCTTCGTCGGCAGCGGCAGGCGCGTCCGATTCAGCCTTGCGCTTCTTGTCCTTCTTGGGCTCGCCCGCGGTCGGAGCAGCGTCGTCGGTCGTCGGCGCGGTGGCGGCAGGGGCCGTGCGCGGGTCGACGCCGTTCTTGCCAAAGGCACCCTTGGACTTGCGGAGCTTCTTGGGCTTGGTCTCGGCGGAGGCCATGCTGTAGGAGTAAGAAAGAAGGAGGTGTGGGGTTGGCTACGAGGGAAGGGATCAAGGGCCGTGGGCTGAAGCGGCGGGGCCTGCGCCAGAATTCTCGCCGCCGCTCGATCGCCCAACAGCAAAGGTTCCCACGTCCTGTTTAGCCCGTTGCCCCGGCCCGACTCGTGTCCGAGCAAGCGCTGCCTCTGCACGACAACGACCTGGCACCACCACCCTCCCCTTACCGCAAGCAACACCCCATCATGTCTGGTGTCAGACCCGAAGACCTCCAGGCCCACGCCTCTCGGCAGTCGTGCTGGATCACCGTCCACGGTCAGTCTCCGTTGCCCTCCCTGAGCTTTCCGCTGCTGCCACCTGACGCCGCGCGCCATCGCGGCCGAAACCGGCTGACGTCCATTGGCCGTCTTGCTCCATCGCCTCAACCGCGAGCACAGGCAAGGTCTACGATGTGACCGACTTTTTGGTGCGTGCTGCTTCAGAGCTTGCGGACTTGCTGCGAAGACGCTGTACGGTCGCTGACGCGCGTGATATTTCGGTCGGCTGGAATCGGACAGGACGAGCACCCGGGAGGCAGCGCGATCCTCCTCAAGTACGCCGGCAAGGATGCGACCGAGGGTGCGTTGCTTGCCTTTCGAGCGCTGGAGAATGTCATCCGGCTGGCGTGGTCAGTCATCGGTCTGCATTGACTCAGTGCTGTCGCATCGCGCTGTTCCCCAGAGTACTCGCTCGTCCACGCCCCAGATATCGTGACGGAGCACCTCGACCCAGCACTCCACCTCGGTCCTCTGCTCGTCAAAGAGCCTCTCTCCTCCAACGCGCCTGCCTCAGCGCCAACCGCGGCTGCCGCTGCCGCCCCGCTGTCGACGCCCGAGCTCCAGCGGCAGCTCGCGCTGTCGCTCCGGCCCCCCCTGTCCGAGGTGCTGTCGCTGCACGACTTTGAGAGCATCGCCAGGCAGGTCATGAGCAGCCGCGGCTGGGCCTACTACTCGAGCGGCGCCGACGACGAGAGCACGATGCGCGAGAACCGGGGCGTCTACGGCAGGGTGTGGATGAGGCCGCGCGTGCTGCGCAACGTCGTGCGTCTCTTGTCTCTGGTGGCCGACCATGCGGCTGGCAACGACGCTGACCCTTCCATCTGCCCGTCGCAGACAAGCGTCGACTACTCGACGACCGTTCTCGGACAGAAGAGCTCGATGCCTGTGTACATCACTGCGACTGTCAGCCCCTTTGCGCTCTCTTGTTTTCCCCTTCGGACCCTTCGGCATGCGCTGATTGACTCGCTCGTCCACTCTTCGTCAGGCTCTCGGGAAGCTCGGTCACCCAGACGGCGAGCTTAACCTAACACGGGCGGGCGGCAAGCACGGGGTCATCCAGATGGTGCGCGACCCACCGCTGTGCCCCCGTCGATCGCACGCGCGCTCCGCTGACCATTGTGGGTGAATCGCGTACATGTGCGCGGATTCCAGATCCCGACCCTCGCGAGCTGCAGCTTCGACGAGCTGGTTGACGCCGCAATCGACGGACAGACGCAGTTCCTCCAGCTGTGCGCTCTTGGCTGCCATTCAAACCTCAACAATATGTGAGCGCGTTGCTGATCAAAGAAGTCTCGCCCCCTGCGCTCAAGGTACGTCAACAAAGACCGGGAGAAGACCAAGAAGATTGTCCAGCACGCCGAAAAGCGAGGCATCAAGGTCAGAATTTCACTTTGGTCACCGCCTTGACGCTGCTTGCTGAACTCTCGGCTTCATCGCCTCCGGTTGAACAGGGCCTCTTCATCACGGTCGACGCGCCCCAACTCGGCCGACGCGAGAAGGACATGCGCCAGAAGTTTGACGCCGACGGCGATGGCGCCAACGTCCAGTCGGGCGACGCTGTGCAGAAGGACCAAGGCGCGGCCCGCGCCATCAGCAGCTTCATCGACCCTGGCCTCGAGTGGGCCGACCTCGCGTGGTTCAAGCAAATAACAAAGAGTGGGTCGTCTTTCGCTCGACGCAGCGTCCGCATGTGACCTTTGCGCTGACAGTCGTCTCTCCGTCACTCAGTGCCGATCATTCTCAAGGGGGTGCAATGCTGGGAGGTGCGCGTTGGACCATGTCCGCTTCCCTCCTTGCTTTGTCCCTTGGTGACACGTGCTGACGACATCCTCGTACAGGACGCGGTCATGGCAGCCGAAGCCGGCCTTGCCGGCGTCGTCCTGAGCAACCACGGGTGCGCGCCACCCATCATCGTTGCCGGCGCGCGTCGGCTACTTGCTCAGCCTCGCCCTTTCGCTGACCCCCGCTCCTTTCTATGACCGCCCATTGACAGTGGTCGCCAGCTCGACTTTGCTCGATCCGGCCTCGAGGTCCTCGTCGAGGTCGTGCGCGAGCTCAAGGCGCGCAGCCTGTGGGACCCGACCAAGTTTGAGGTCTACATCGACGGCGGCGTCCGCCGGGCGACAGACGTGCTCAAGGCGGTCGCGCTTGGTGCCAGAGCGGTTGGTATCGGCCGTCCGCTCATCTACGCCTACTCGGCGTACGGGCAGGAGGGCGTCGAGCACTGCTTCAACATCCTCAAGGTGGGTCCCGCCCTCCCTCGACGGAATCCTCGCGCCTGACAGACGCTGACAAACTCCTCCTCTGACGGCAGGACGAGTTCGAGATGAACATGCGCCTCCTCGGCGCGCGGACGATCGACGAGGTCACCGAAGACATGGTCGACGCGCGCGCGGTCGGCTGGCACGACGGCAGCGTTCCGCAGGACCACATGTTCTCGTCCAACTGTGCGTGCCTCGTTTCGTCTTTCTGCTGCCACTCTTCTGCTGCACGATGGACTCATGAGGCTGACGTCTCTCCCCCCCCCCCCCCCCTCAACCTTCCTCCGTCCGGCGTGCAGACGAGCGCCTTTCGCCCGTCAATTTGAGGGCCAAGCTATAGAGCGGGCGCCGACACACATCTACGTGTAGGGCGAGAGGGGGAAAGAGATCTGCTCCGTTGGACCGTCTCCATGAATTTGCGGCTGTCAGAAGACGCAAACGAGCCATCAGGGTGAGAAACTTGTCTGGCGCATCGATCGTCAAGTCGCCGCCTCCTTGGGCTTGCCGGCCAGCGAGCCGTACAGCAGGGTGATGGCCTTGAGCTTGCCGCCCATCCACTCCTCCTCGACCTCGACCGTCTCGGCGTCGTCGGCGAGATCGCTGCACTCCTGCAGGTCGGCGTTCTTGGGCAGGTAGTAGGCGACGTCCTGGGTGATGGTCCGCGCGAGGTGAAACAGCTCCTTGCCATGCAGCGGCGCGAGGGCCGCGAGCGGGTAGACGTCGGGCGCCTCCTCGTCATTGGGCGTGGCAAAATCCGGAACCGCCTCCTTTGACGGCGTGGACAGGTTGGCCGGGTTGGTCTTGAGCGAGAGGTACGAGATGCCGCCCCAGGGCGGCGAGAGGAAGACGGCGTCGATCCCGTTGAGCGGCCGTTGGCCGGTCGACGCCGGCGCCCGTGCGAGCGACTGGGCGAATGTGACAAAGTCGCACAGGATGAACTCTATGCGGTCTGCGACGCCGTACTGCATGGCGTTGTGCCGAGCGAGGGCGAGGCGAGTCGGGTTGTTGTCGAGCGCGATGACTATCAAAGGGCACGACCGCGCGAAGACACGGTCAGCATCAGCCTGCCGAGCGCCGCAAGTGGCAATGAAGCAGCATCAGACAGAGACCCACCTCGCTCGCACGTCTGCGCAAAGGCAATCGAGTTGCCGCCGACGCCGCAGAACGCGTCCAGGACCGCTGCGGAAAGCAAGCGAGGTAGCACCAGGGTCAGAGGACCGTCGGGCGCAATCCCTTTTGAACCGAGTGACACTCACTGCCGCACCGCATGCGCTCCGCGATCTGGATGGCGATACGCTCGGGCGTGACTGAGTACCAGCCCTCGTGGTCCAGCAGCAACGGTAGGTCGTCGTAGAGCGAGAACAGCCGGTGCCGTTGCGCGTAGTCTGCCGAGGCGCGGGTACATGAAGCAACGTCAGCCCTAGCTGCTCTGACGCAACAGAGGAGACGAGCTCACGCGAGCAGACTAACATTTGCGAAGCTCGAGAGGTACGCCCTTCGCCCTGTCGTACCGGGCGACGAGGCCTTGACAGTCCCATGGGTGCCGCCGTCCACGCTTCTCGTCCTCCGCGGACCAGGGCCGCCTACGCTTGACGACGACGCTCGCCTCGGCTCCCTCAACCGCCTCTGATGCGGTGCGCTTGCGTCCCTTGCTAGACACTGGCACAGCAGCTGGAACGGCGACGACGGTGGCAGCGGCCTGGGGAGCTGACGGCGGCGGCGCGGTCGGCGCAGGTGCCGTCGTGGCCAGGCTGGACGTGATCGTCTGGCGGAGCTCCTGCGGGAGCGACGCGAACAGGGACGACTGCCCGCGGGACTTGCGCTTGGCCATGGTGCGAAGTTGGTGGACTCGTCTGGAGCGGTCTTGCCGAGCGGTGAGTCCTCCGACGTGCCTGAAGACGTCTCAGCAAAGAGAGCGAGGAGGAGCGAGGGGATGATGCTCAGGAAGAGGGTCGACGTTGCTGTCTCGTCCCCTGGGGTGGCCTCGTCCGGCGGCGTTGCCTTGCGCCTCCTTGCGCTGCACTTTTCCCTGTCCTCCCCGACCTCCCAACGCCAACCCTCGCCCCGACCGAAACCTCGCCGCACCGTTCTCTCGGACAGCCCAAGACCAGGCCGCTCGTCGACCGATCCGACTCGTCTTTTATCCAGCTCGAAAGTCGCCCTATAGCCAGAGTCGGCCTTGCTCAGCCCTCCTTGCGCCTGCCGTCCCGCGCCGCCGCTCCCTCCCCCGCTTCCCGCTCGCTTCCTCACTCTCCTTCCTCCTCATCATGGTCTCCATCGCTGGGCTTCGCAGGAGGAACCCCGGCCAGCAGGTCATCCGGACGGCAGCCTCGCTCGGTCTCCGTCTCGTGCGTCCCGAACTCGCTTCTCGATCTGCCTCTAGCGAGCCGGCGCCTCTCCTGCGGCAGCTTCGCTGACCGGCGAGAGCTCGCTCCCGTCTCACCCCCGCAGGGTGTCGACAAGGTGCCGATCAGCATGCTTCGTCGCAAGCAGGTTGTCGTTCCGATGGTCATCAAGAAGGGGCCGGTCGAGCCTTACTGGGCGCGGGCAACGACGCCCCAGCCGCACCTCGAGCTGAAGGACGTGCCATTTGACAAGACGCCCATCGGCACCTTCATGCACCGCGAGTGGGCTCGGTTCAAGAAGAGCGAGGCTGAGGAGCACCACAAGTGTGCGTGCATGTTCTCTGCTACCAGCTGGGGATGTCCTCAGAGTAGTTGGGCGCGGGTGCTGACGTTCGCTGGCTGGTCTGTGGCTGCCCACCGCGCCCAGTCAACGGCCTGCCAAAGGGCACGATCCGCAACCCGTTCCTGCCGTGCTTCAACCCGGTCACGCGGACCTTTTCGACGCCGCTGTACAACGCGATGCAACAGCACGTGCTGCAGAAGGAGTGCCGCCGGCTGGGCTACCGCGACGTCCTGCCGTCGGGCAAGAAGACGCCGGACGGCTACGAGAACAAGACGATCACGGCGTGGACGATGAAGGGGCCCGAGGGGCTCAAGGAGCGCGTCGACCTCGGCCAGATCACCTGGTTCGGCGAGTACACCAAGAAGGTCAACCGTTGGGGCGCCGCGCGGTTCACGGCCGAGCGGATGAGCGAGCAGGAGCTCCAGGACCGCCAGGTGCCAGGGACCGAGCTCGACCGATGGGGTCCCTACTCGTGCGTGCCTGGCCGTCTCTGCCTGCCTGCCCCTCCTCCTTTCCGCCGTGGCGTCCGCTGACCGCCGTGGCTCCTCCCCCTTGACTTTGACAGTGGTCGCAAGGAGATGTTCAAAGGCACGCTCGCCGAGCGCAAGAGGCCTAAGCGCGAGGCCGACATCGAGGCCCGCATGAAGGCGATGCCGAAGCGGATCGATGCCTGGAAGAAGGTGCGGCTGCTCCCTTTCCACTCCTTTCACGCCACCTTTCCGCCCCCGTCCTGGAAGCCGTCCTTGTCGAGGCCGAGGCCTTTGATTGCGCAGGTCGCTGACAGCGCTCGCCGTCCCGCTCTCTTTCTCCTGCTCCGCGCCCGCAGGAGGTTGCCGCGAACAAGCTCAAGGCCAGGCCGGCCCTGCCGTTCTAGATGAACCCTGCCGCGATCAACTGCCAGCTGCCGCTGCCGTTCCACCTGCCGATCCGGGCTCGTTCGGACGGCTCTGAGCGCCCAGCCAGTCATTCCTGCCGCGCCGCGAGCCGCAGCTCCCACCCCCACACGCGCGCACTCGCAGACTGTCCCCTGGTCATGCAGTCGCTTTGCGAAGTCGTGAGGAATAGATACAAGCGTGGGGGGTGCGCGATCGGGGCCCTAGCTCCGCTGGGCAGCCTCGTGGAACGGGTCGTTGAGGCCGTACTTGTTTCGCGCGATCTGCGGCGAGGGAGACGAGGTCAGCATGGGTGTTGGCCGGGACAGCGCGCGGACGGCACCGCGACGAAGGTTGCAGAAGGGGGCCGAGACGGACCTCGATCGCCAGGAATTGTGTGCGGAGGACTTGAGACGTAAGCAGAAAGGCGGCAAAGAGAGGGGGATGAGGTGCGCGAGCGGGGACTCTGTCAGCGACCAAGACCGGCTCGTTGCGGGGTCGTCCGGGTCCCTCGACGGAGGACAAAGGAGGGTCGGCGCTGCACGCACCGAGGACCGTGTTGTCCTGCGCGTAGTCCTTGGTGCAGTCGGCCCGGATGAGCGTGCCAAAGTTGTAGTCGGGCACGATGTTCTCGTACTGCAAGGCAAGCAAGGGGGGATGGGTCGTCGTGTCAGCCTCTGGCTGGTCGCAAGTGCCCGGCTCGCGCCGTCCAAGCAAAGAGAGCCCGAGCAAAGGGAGCGGACGGACCGTCATGCAGAAGTTGCGCCAAAGCTCCTTGCCCTTGGGCGTCTTCATCGCGTTCTCGTCGAGGTTGCGCAGCTTGGCGTAGTTGTCGTCCGGCGACGTGAGCTCGGGGAACTCCTTGATGAGGTGCGTCAGGATGACGTCGTCGAGCCTTGAGGGCGGTCGCGCGAGTGCGAGCGGAAGAGAGCGAGAGGTGGCAGCCGAGAGCAAGGAGGATGGCGAGGGAGAAGGAGCAGGCTACCGAATCAGCTGCTGTCACGCAGGCATGAGCAGCGAGAGAGCGAGCTCGGTTGCAAGAGGGCGGCAGGAAGGCGCAGCGAGAGAGGAAGGGTTGCGCCAGCGGGGCTTCGCGAACGCACTTGGTGAGGGAGAGTTTCCTTGGGGGGATCTGCGAGATGAGCTTCTCATACGTCTGTGGTAAGGGGACGACAGCGAGCAAGGAGGTCAGCTCGATGTCCCGGCAGCACAGGTGCGAGCGGGCAGGCGAGAGCAAGGAGCTCCAGGTCGTCAGGGAGCTCAGCCCGGAGCGGCCCAGGGGCCAGCAGGACTCACGGCCATGTGCTCGACGACGGCGACGGCGAACCTGTCGGAACCAGGCCAGACAAAGCGATGCAGGTCAGCGCGGGTGCTCAGCCAGCATGGGCGCCCCTGAAGCCGAACGCTGCAAGCCGGGGCGCGACGCACGACTTCTCAATCTGGTGTGGCCGGGGTGGGTGTGCGGCTCCGAGGTCAGCCTCGTCGGGGGCGACAGCGGCAGCAGCGAAGGAGCAAGCGAGCAGCAACGGACGTCGTCGAGGTTCTGAGCGTTGTTGGGGTCAAAGGTCGAGGGTGCAGACATGGTGAGGCTAGGTGTCGAGGTCTACTTAGGGCAGGTGGGCTGGATGTCGTCGAGGTTGGACGGGCTGTCTGGTCGTTTTTGGCGGAGGGCGCAGGCGGGCGGGCGGGCGGAGCTTGGGACGAGTCCTGACTCGCACTTGCAAGTTGCGCCTCGTCAGTACTCGTGCCCCTGACGACCGACATCAACGACAAAACTGGTGGATGGGAACGACTTGAGCAACGCCTTGTGGACGAGCATGGGCAACAGAGGGGGGAGCATGGCACGGCCGCCGCCAGGATGGACAGCAGCGACGCAGGCCAGGAACGAGGGGCCGTTGCCAGGGCAACCTAGGGGCAGGGCGCAAGGCAGCTTCAAGAGTCGGCTGCTGGCCCAGACCGTGGCAGGGATGAGAGATCTGGCAGATGTGTGCATTGATGAGAAAAAAGTCGAGAGCAAGGTGGTGCCCATCAAGGTCGACGTTGATGATGACGGGCGATGGCGGGGCCAGCACGACGGACGAAAGCGGTCATGATGGCCAGGCGGTCGACGGGGGCAGCCGGTCGTCGCTCCGAGACCCCTCGACTGGACCCTCCCACCCTTCACCCACCACCCCATCCACCCTCGACCCTCACCCAGATCATCATGCTCGCCCTACCCTCGCTCGTGGCACTCGCCACGGCCTTCTCGACCCTCGCCTCGGCCACGCCCATCTCGACCCACACCCCTGCCGAGGCCCTCGCCGCCAAGGCCGACCCGACCATCGCCCCTCTCCTCAGCACCGCCGTCGAGCAGGGCAAGGAGGCCATCAAGGACTCGTACAGTCAGTCCTTCGCTATCTCCTTCTCTCCGACTCTCGCACTGTCGTAGCGAAGACGTTCATGAAACGGGCGGGAGCGGCGATGGGCGATGGTGGGGATCCTGCGAGCGGAGGGAAGGGGTCCACCACGGTGGCGACTGGGGCGAGATGGGAGATAACAACACCCCCTTCAAGGGCTGCCCTCCTCGCCTCTCCATCCCAAGGAGCAGGTTCCGCTCGGCCTCTTGCTGCTGCCTTGCGCTACACTATCCTCTTGACACTCAGCCGCATCCCGCCCTTGCCGGTCGATGCTGTTCGATCCTGTCGGCTGGTCGTGTGAGACTCGATGAAGCTGACGCCCTCGCTTGTCGCCTCCACGCGGTCCGTTCTTCCTCCCACCTAGTCGTCGTCTTCAAGCCCCAGACGCCGTCGACCGTCCTCGCCGCCCACCTGACCGAGGTCAACTCCTCGCCCTCGCTCGCCGACGACGCCGGGGTCACCAACGTCTACGACTCTGAGCTTTTGGTCGGCTACGCCGGCACGTTTGACCCGGACACCCTCGCGTTGATCCGCGCGCAGGACGAGGTCGACTTTGTCGAGCTCGACTCGGTCGTCACGACTCAGGAGACTGAGCTCGGCGCTCCCTGGGTGCGTCCTCGCTTCTCCCTCCTGGACTCTCGCAAAGTCGTCATGTCGACCAGCCCTTAGGTCTGACTCGGGCTGACAACCCGCCTTTCCCGTGCCGCCCCTTTCCTTCTCACTCGCAGGGCCTCGCCCGGCTGTCTCACCGCCAGACCCTCCGCCTTTCGACCTTCACCAAGTACGAGTACGACGCCTCCGCTGGCGAGGGCGTTGACGTCTGTGAGTTGCTGCCATCGGCGGTCGCTTGCTGTCCGTCCCAGCGCCGGCGCTGATCTTGAATCGCTGCGCGCCCCGTCGCAGACGTCGTCGACACCGGCATCAACATTGACCACGTCGAGTTTGAGGGCCGCGCCTCGTGGGGCAAGACGATCCCCAAGAACGACGTTGACAAGGACGGCAACGGCCACGGCACCCACTGCGCCGGCACGATCGCATCGCGCAAGTACGGTGTCGCCAAGAAGGCTCATGTGATCGCCGTCAAGGTCCTCGGCAGCAACGGCTCTGGGTACGTTTCTTCCTCTGAACGCTGTCGTCGACCTCTTCTCTTTCTCTGTCACGACCAGCTGGCTGAACTCGCAGTGCTCCTCGTTTCTCGCAGCTCCATGTCTGACGTTGTCGACGGCGTCATCTTTGCCGCCGAGAGCGCTAAGAAGAAGGCCAAGCTCGCGGAGGCCGAGTTCCTCGCCACCGGCAAGACCAAGCACGTCGGTTCCGTCGCCTCGATGTCGCTCGGCGGTGGCAAGTCGCCCGCGCTCGACCGCGCCGTTAACGCCGCCGTCTCGTCGGGCCTCCACTTTGCCGTCGCTGCCGGCAACGACAACAAGGACGCCTGCAACTACTCGCCCGCCGCCGCCGAGTCGGCCATCACGGTCGGTGCCTCGACGCTCGGCGACGAGCGCGCCTACTTCTCGAACCACGGCTCGTGCGTCGACATCTTTGCGCCCGGGCTCAACATCCTCTCGACCTGGACCGGCGGCAACACGACGACCAACACCATCTCGGGCACGTCGATGGCGACGCCCCACATTGCCGGCCTCGCCGCCTACTACCTCGCCCTCTCGTCGTTCCCCTCGGCCGCGGTCGCGCCGGCCTCGCTGCTCGAGAAGGCCGTCTCGCTCCTGCCCAAGTACGTTCAGGCGTTCGTGCCTGTCGCCGAGGCCGCCTTTGCCCCGACGCCCAAGAAGCCCATGACGCCGGCCGAGCTCAAGAAGGCCATGCTCAAGCTCGCGACCGTCGACGCCCTCACGGGCGAGCTGCCCGCCGGCACGCCCAATGTCCTCGCCTTCAACGGCTACAAGTAAGGAGGCCACAGTTCGACGGGGCCGCGCTCCCCTCGAGCCTTCCAGGGGGTCTCTCCTGCAGCCATCTGCAGCGACCTCTTTTGCCGGCCCGACCGTCTCTCGTTTGAGTCGGCGACGGTGAACCTCTCGACTCTGGCAGCGGCCGCAGATGGCTTTCCCTCTCACATCGACTGCCATGCTCCCTCGCTGGGCTGCTCGGGTCGACGACTCCCCGCTCTCAGCCCTCGCCACTTTCTCTCTCCAATCCTCTCCCTTTGCATCTCGACCCCTCTTCTCGCACGCTCCACCCCAACTGCATTGTTCCGCCATGTAGCTTTCTTTCCTTGCTCGACGACCGCCTCTTCTTTTGTACACACACCCTTTCCCATCTGCGATGCGAACGACCGTTGCACTTACTGCAATCCCTCAGCGTTACCGTCGAGAGAAAAGCTTGCTGCATGCAGATCTCGTCGGACAACACCCACCCTTCCCATCCCTCGCCTGTCCGACCCTCCGCGCACCACGACCTCACCCGCCACGACCTCACCCGCCACGACCTCACCCGCTCCCGAGCCCGACCAGCAGGTTGACGAGCCACCTGCGCAGGCGAGCGGCGCCCCTCACCTCCCCCTCACCTCGCTCGCACACCTCAGACGACTCGTCGCGCTCGCGCTTGAGCGATGCCGGCGGCCACGACTCGCTTTCCAGCCGCTCCCGCGTCGAGGTCGGACCGCCGTCGCCGCCGCCGTGGCGGCGGGTAAGCTCGAGGGCATCGTCCGACGGCCAGCCGTCGACCGCATCGGACTCGTTCGACCACCAGCGGCGCGTGCGCTCGGCGCCCTCGGGCGGGGGGAGCTCGACGAACGGCGTGTTCTCGGCGGCGAGGTCGAGGAGCGGGCCCCAGATGGCGTTGTAAAGTCCGGCGGGTGGATGGACCGCAGCGAGGGTTGGTCGGCGAAGGTCGACGACCGAGGCGGCGGAGGCGTTGTCGTCGTCGTCTTCGATCGTTGACGCGAAGGCGTCACTGCACTGCGCGTGCAGGACAAAGGGTCGGCGAGCGAAGGGTCAGCCATCAAGCACCCTCGAGCCCATCAAGGCCGGAACGGAGGACGGCCTCTCACCATCGCGCACGGCCGGCCGGCGAACTCGGGCTCTCGCTTGTCGGAGTTGTCGACGTCGCACCAGTCGAACCGATGGCGCATGCTGGGAGGACCGCCGGTCGACGCGGGCGCCCTGTCTGAGCGCGCACCAAAACCGGAGCGCCTGCGCGCCCTCGACGCGTTCCTGTGCGCTCGGCAGAAGGCGCAGGTCTTGGTCGATTTGCCGTGAGGGCCGACGAAGTCGTTGGCCGTCAGAGCGCAAGTTGCGAAGCACGCGCCATCGCCTCTGTAGCCGGCGCAGGTCAGCGCGCTCCGGCCGATTCAACTGCAGGCGCCCGCGACGGCATGAGTGCGAGCAGGAGCGGGCGTTTGAAGGGGCTGGGAGAGGATGGTGGGTCAGGGCCATCGCGAACGCTCCTATCATCAGCAAGGGTGCAAAACTCACCGAAGCCGCGTCCGAAGCCGATGGCTCAGGCGTCGTACTTAGGAACGCCGGGGCGGGCAGCGATGCCGATGAGACGCGTCGCTTGTGGGCGGCGATCTGCAAGCGGCAGAAGTTGCATGTCTTGACAACGTTGCCGTTACGCACGCTGACAAAGTCTGCCAACGTCAAGTCCCGCGTCGCAAAGCAAAATCCGTTGCCCCTGGCTCCGGCGCAGACTGGTACGGACAGCGCGGTGTCAAAGACAGGCGCCAACTCCGACCTGGGCGCGAACGTCTCTGGCGAGGAGCCTTCTGGGGCCAACCGAGGAGACGGCGACTGAGAGATTGGCCATGTGCGACTGACGGAGACGTCGGAGACCGGCGCCTCCTTGGTGGCGCCTGGGTCATTAGGTTCGCCCAGTCGGCTTGCCGCGATCCAGGTGTCAGGCGCTCGAAGCGAAGACCTGTCGGGTTCACTATCGGCCCGCTGAGCGAAAGCAGCGCAAGCTGGTTCAGCCTTGGACACACAAGGGCGCAACATGATCATGGGGCAAGAGAGAACGCACTTGTCTACCGTTCCTCGCGCTGGAGGGAGAAAATGAAGCGGGAGCAGGACGCAAGGCTGAAGCAGGGAGGGCGGGCGGTGACAAAACTTGAGAAAGCGACAAGGAAGACGACCAAGTTTCGGCCGTCAGGGGCGGCGTGTCGAGCTCAGTCGTTTGATAAGTGTTGGAGCCTAGAATGGACGACGTGGAGACACAGGGAGGTGGCGCAAGATCTGATGGCGCTGCAGTGTTCAGCCAGCCTTTGTCGCGCGTGTCGAACGATACTGCATCGACGCGGCCGAGCCTCAAAAGGCCAGGGCCCTCGTCCACATCCTGCGACGAAGGCGGACCGAGCGAGTGATCGTACCATTCAGGCCCCAGATTGGATCCCTTCCCGCCGTTACCTTCCTTGCCGTCACCGTAAGAGACGGGGCGGTCGATCAAGGCGGGCGCTGACTCGATGTACAACGAAACCGGCATGGTCGCATGCGGAAGGTCGAGCGTGTTGGCAATAGGCGACATGCCTGCCGCGTCTGAGATGGCCGTCAGCCACAGGAATGAACGGGCGCGGGCGGTCGGGCGAGTCAGGCCCTGACAGTCGTCGTGAAGGTCAAATCGCGCAGGGCGGCAGGGACAATGAACGAGACGGCCACTCACGAACGGCTCCATCGACCGACTCCTTTTGCCCGGTAGGCACCTCCTCGGTCCTGCTCACCTCCTGCTGACCGCCGCCGCCGCCGCTGCCGAGACGCATGAGCTTCCACTCCAACACACCCAAGCTGGCGGCGAGCTGGACCGACGCGCAACCCTCGACGTGCGACGCGAGGCCGAACGAGGTTCCGAAGGCTTTTTGACAGCCGGCGCAGACCCACTTGCGGTCGAGCTCGCGCCGCGGGATCTCGTAGACTGTCGCTTAAGAAGGGGCAAGGGATGACCGCTCTGATCAGCGGCAGTAGGTGGAGGAGCGTCGGGAGGTCGAGCTGGATGAGGACGGACGGACCTCGTTCGGTGATCGCGACATAGGCGACGAGCCAGTCAGACCAGTGCATGGTGCAGGCGTGGTCGGGCAGCAGGGATGGGTCTTGGAACGGCTTGAGGCAGCGCCCGCACGCAACCGTGTTCGAGCTCATCGTGTAGGGAGGTGAAGTGGGATGGTGGGTCGCGGGTGGTCGTCGTCGACAAGATGGCGGAGCTCGCGACGGCGGTGATTCGAGCGCCCGACCGCGCCGCGCAGCAGCAGCAGCAGCCTGACGGCGGAGGAGCGACGTCGCGAAGGGCCTCTCGTGTCTGTGACGACGATGACTGCAGCAGGAGGGCAGGCAGGCAGAAGGTGCGGGGCTGGTTCGTTGAGCGTCGTGCCTGACAGACGGCCAGGGAGAGGGAGGCTGGGCCAGGTCCGGGATGCCGCAGATTGGAGCGCGTGCACCGGCGCCCTCGACTCGACGGACGGATGGGCTGCTGCGACACGCCTCGACGGCACATTGCGCACCGACACCCGACCGCACGCTTTCGTTGACGCATGCACTCCAGGCCAGCTACGCAAGAGCGTCAGCGTTCGACGGCGCTGCCCGATTGAAGGATCAGTCTGGCAGTCGGTTCCACGCAGACCGCTCGGACCCGTCGAAGGTCGATAGGTGTCTGAGCCGCGTTCGGGAGGTCAGGGAGGACATCAAAGATCGTGACGAGGGCGGGCGGCGAGGGCGAAGCGAGAACGTGCATGAGGGCGACGACGAGGCCGCGCCGAGTTGCGACGCCGCATGCGAGGTCGGAAGGTCGACGTTGACCAGGGATCAGTCGTCAGTCGAAGTCAGCAGAGCAGGGATGAGCGAGAACGGGGCTTTTGAGGTTGGAAGCTCTGTGCAGGAAGTGCATGCAACATACGCGTCCGAGGCTCGCTCCGAAGACACCCCAGCCCTCTCCATTCCTGAAGGCGAAAGGCAGCTGCCAACCCTCGCCGGTTGGGCTGGAACGACAAGACGCGATACGGGTCGGATCGCGAGCTTCTTGAGACGGGCGGTACTCAATAGAGCTCAAGCGACATGCCGTCGTGGATCTCGTAGTCGGCCAGCGTGATGTGGTTCTTGAAGATCGTGTGCCACTTCTTCAGCTGGACCTTCTTGTGGTTGGTCCCGCTCTGGGCGGCGATGAGCTTCTTGAGGTCGCCGACCGTGTCGTTTGGTGAGCACTTGACGCGGACTGTCGGACAACAGAGGGCACGCAGGCAGAAGGAGGGGGTCAGGCAAGGGGCGTCAATCGACGACGAGCGAAGCATGTGGGCGTGCGCACCTTTGCGGCCGAGTCGGTCGTTGGCGATGACCTCAATCATGGTCCCCGCCATCATGCGAGGAGGAGGGGCGGACGCTGCCGGGGCAGCAGCAGCAGCAGCAGGTGCCGCTGACGGCGCCGAGGGGGCCGCAGGAGGAGGAGGAGGAGGTGCCCTGGCTGAGGACGATGGGCCGTCTTGGGGTCGCCCCCAGCCGCTGCCTCCACCTCGCCCACCACCTCCGTACCGGTCGTCGTCCGGCCGACGGCGGTCGTCGTCCCTGTAGCGACTTCCTCCTCGGCGTTCGCGGTCATCGTCCCGGCCGTAACCTCCCCGACGGTCGTCATCCCGGCCGCCGTAGCCACCCGTCCGACCTCCGTCATCGCCTCTGCCAGCTCGTCGGTCCGCTCGGCTGCGGTAGTCGTCCTCGTCCACACCTCCCGCCCGCCGGTAGCTGTTGCCAGCCGCGCCGCGGGGAGGCATGCTGTCGAGCGGGTCGGCAGGCCGGCTCGGGCGCTGCTTGTAGATGTCGAGCTGCTTGGGCGCACGCGGCCTCGACGAAGCGGCAGCCGACGAGGACGAGCCGCTCGGCTGGCGACCGGGCGAGCGCGAGCGAGAGCGGTTGCGGTAGGGTGGAGGAGAGGGCATCTTTACAAGGGAACGGCTCCGAAAGGTAAGAGGTCGAAGGGAGGTCAGGTGAGGTAGGGAAGCAGGTGGCGGTCAGGAGGGCGAGCCCGCGGACGAGGAGCGCGCGACTTTAGACGGGCTGCTCGACTTAAGCGCAACACACGCGTGTGCAAGAGCTGTCGACTTGCGGCTTGCCTTTCTTTCCTGACTCATGACTTTGTGCGAGCATGCATAGATACCATCGCCTGTGTACAGGGGATGGGCGTCGATGTTCATGATCGTCCCGGCCCTCTCAGTACTCAACCTCCTCGCCGTCGACACCCGTCCCCCAGGCATCCGCCGGCGCTCCCTCGTCCTGCATCACCTCGTTCTCCTGCTTGGCGGCCGGCACGGGCGTTGGCGCCGACACAGGCTCTCCCCAGCCGTCCGTCGCAGCCGCCCCTGCTGGCGCCGACGTTGAGGGCGCCAGCTTGGGCGCCGGCGCGCTCGGGGTTGGGGCAAGCGCCGCCTTCTGGGCG
This sequence comes from Cystofilobasidium bisporidii, assembly GCA_014825535.1. Lineage (NCBI taxonomy): Eukaryota > Fungi > Basidiomycota > Tremellomycetes > Cystofilobasidiales > Cystofilobasidiaceae > Cystofilobasidium > Cystofilobasidium bisporidii. The sequence goes on from MVAK01000015.1 coordinate 88,953, forward strand.
CGCAGCTCCTGCGCGTCGTTCGTGTGGGTCGCGATCTTGTCGGTTGCCTGCTCCGTCAGAGTCAGTTCAGTAAAACACGAAAAGAGTGTCAGCCGAGCGAGGGATGAAGAGCGCCGGGAGAGGAAGACACGAGGCAGACGAACAGCAGTGACGGCGTCCTCGAGCTCAGACCTGCGCGCGACCCACTCCTTGGCCTCGCGCGTGACGAGCTCCTCCACCTCGAGCTTCTGACGCGCAAGTCGCTCGTCCTGCTCAATCGTCAGGTCCTTGGGCAGGAAGAAGAGCGGCGGCACACCGTTGGCTGGGACGGCCTGGCCGAGCGGGATCGGGCTCGGCAGATCGAGGATCGACTGGCTGTGGGACGCCGGGCCAGGGGGGGTCACCGGTGCGGCGATCGGCGTGAACAGGAAGCCAGACAGGCGGCGCAAAGTCGTATGCCGCGTACGGTACTGCGTATCGATTGTAAAAATCCAGTGAGGATGGATCAGCCAGTGGTCAGGGGGTGGGCGAGGCGAGAGCGTGGTGCGCGACTCACGGCGTCCCCTTTGGACCGGATCTCGTTCTCGAGCCGCTCAACCTCGACCCGCGCCGCCCGAAGCTCGCGCTCCTTTTGCGAGAGCTCGGAAGACACCACCGTCTCGGACCGCAGCTTAGTCTGGATGCGCGTCGCGATCTGCGTGCGACGCTTGGCCTGCGTGCGGAAGGAGCAGGGGGACAGGAACGTCAGTCAGCTGAAGAGCGCAGCTTGCGCGCGAAGGCGGCGAGGGAAAGGAACGCGAGGGCGAACAGCTTCAGAGGCATCCCGCTTGCGCTCCTCTTTCTGCAGTTTACAAAGGCAAAGGACAAAGAAAGAAACGTCAGTCGGCCGCGAGCGAGAAAGGGCCGCAGCACTGGCCAGAGGAGGGCAAGTCGAGGCCGCACCTTGAAGGCGTCGAGGGTACCGAGCAGGCCACCGAACATGCGCTTGCCGCGCTTCTTTTCGTCAGCACCGAGTGACTTGATGCGCCTGCGGGTGGAGAGGACAACGTCGGTCAGAAGTCTGAGCAGCGATGTAGACACGGCGGGGCCGCCCGGGAGAGACGTTCGCGGCGACGCACCTCTCCTCACGCTTCTGCGCCTCCGTCTGCACCGGAGCAGCAGGCGGTGGCTGCGGGGCCGTTCCGTTCGCCGCATCTGAACGCGCTCCCCAGGCGCCTGACTCTGCTGTCGGTGCTGGTGCTGGTGGTGCGGGCTCTGACGTCGACGCGGCGTGCTCGTCGGCAGTCGAGGCCGCTGCTGCTGCTGCTGGTACCGGTGTCGGTGTGCTCGTCTCGGACGTGGCCTCAGCAGGCGGAGGAGCCGTCACGGTGCCCGACATGATGTCGTCGTCCTGATCCATGGCTGATCAAGAGAAGCGAGAGAGAACGAGGGCTGAGCTCGGGTTAGGAGGAGGAGGGGCGGGGCTGGTTGACGGAGCTTGCTGGCGTGGCTGCTGCTGGCGAAAGGTGTGTCGAGCGGTGGGGTCAGCATCCGACCTTCACAACGACAGACACAAGCGCAGGAGCACGGTGTGACCATCTTGGTACACACCTGCTGATTGGGGAGGCAGGGGTCGAGGTCGGCCAGCCAGCCCTGGCTCTGACCGAGGCGCGCGCGGGCGATGGGCGTTCGACTCGCAGCTGCAGTTTGGCGGGTCAGCCAGGGTTCCCACGCTCTGCCCAGCCCAGCCTGCCTGCGCACCATTCCATGCGCGGCGAGACCTCCGCTGTCTCTCCGATAGCCACCACCAACCCGACCAAAGTCTCTCAACTCGCCCTCGTCCGAACGCATCTAATCTCGCCTTCGATCGTCCCGACAGGTCAGTCGGTCCATCCCAAGCACCTCGCCAGCCTGGCCGCCTCGTCGAGTCGCACCGCCTGCAGGTGTCAGCATTGAGCTGACCTCGCCTGTCGATGATGACGCCCCGCTCGCCTCCCCGGTCTCCCTCCCCTTTGATCTAATCGCCAGTCTCTCGACCGACCGATGCCTTCAAAGCCGACGTCAGCGTCGGTCCTCGCAGCCGCGCTGCTCGTGCTCGCGCTCGCACCTCTGCAGGCCGACGCTCACATCGCCCTCTGGCATCCCTGTGCGTCGTCCTCTTTCTTCTTGCGCGGCGCCGGCGGCCTGGGCGCGTGGAGGGCTCCAAACCTGCGCAGCCTCCCTCGCCCTTTCATTCCTTGGCATCAGCAGCCGAGCTGACCACCTTTCCCTCCTCTCCTCTCGCCTCTTGCAAGCCATGTACGGCTTCAACGGCACTGCGACGGGTGAGCCAGCCAACTACAACACGAACAACGCGGTCGTGCGTCCTTTTCTTCTGTGAGCGAGGTTTGGCAGATTGCGGCCGGCGGCGCTGACGAACGCGCCCTTGCTCCACACTGCCTCCCTCGCCCTCCACCTATCGACCTCACCTCTTTCGTCTTCCTCCCACCAGAACCCCTTACGCGCGACCGACGAGTACACCGAGGACGAGTGGTTCCGGCGGTTCGCGGACCAGCCGCCGCTCGCGTCCGACATCATGGAGCTCAAGCCGGGGACGACGCAGACGTTTGAGCTCGGCTGCAACCGCGCGTTCACGTCGTACCGCAACCCGGCCGTCGGAGGCGAGCTTAACACGTACGCCTGCCAGGATGACGAGATCGGACGTGCGTCCTGACGAGTCTCCTTTGCCTGCCATGTGCGCGCCGTGGGCCCATGCTGATGGAGCGCACATCACTTTCCTCCTTGCAGCGCTCCACACGGTCAACGAGTTCTATTCGGAGCCAGACAACCAGTACCTCGGCGGATGGTGCGCCCAGTCTTCATCTCGTCTTTCACACGCTTGAGCCGTTGACTGACCCAGATTCCCACATTCGACTTCACAACCGGCTCAGCGCGCTCGCTATCGCTTACGGGTCTGATCTGGACCAGCTGTCGCCGACCGACTTCACCGTCTTCTGTCCGTCTCTTTTGCGTCTGCGCTTCCCCAGCCAGCCTCGTCCCCGCCCGACTGACCTCCACATCTCTTCCGACCTCGTTCGCAGCCGTCAACCACACGTGCGTCTGGACGCGCGAAATCTCGTTCGAGATCCCAGCCGACATGCCGCCCTGCCCCGCTGGGGGTTGCAAGTGCACGTGGAACTGGGTGCACACGGCGGGAAACCTGTCGCCAACCGGCCGGACCGAGGGCTACGCGAGCGAGATGTACCTGTCGACTTGTCCGTCCTGATGTCTGCCCTGTCGCTCTCCGGCCCTCGCTGTTTTTGCTGCGACTGACTCCCCTTGTTGCGTTCTGCGTTGCGATATTTCGTTCTCGCAGACAACTGCGACGTCGTCTCGGCCACCTCGAATCGGGCCCTCGCCACGCCGGCCGTCCCGAACGAGTGCCTCTCATCACCTGACGACTGTACCCAAGGCGCCAAGCAGCCGCTCTACTGGTCCCAGGCCTCGGGCAACAACCTGCACGACCTGACGAACCCGCCGCTGTACAACGCCATGTACGGCTTTGCCAACGGCGCGCAGAACGACATCTTTTCCGACTCGAACGTCACCGATGGCTCTGGGGCCGGCGGCGGCAGCAGCGGAGGCGACTCGTGGGCGTGCAGGTCGCTCAGACTGAGCGCGGTCTCGGTCGGTGGGGCGACGGCGATCCTCGCCTGGCTGCTGGCTTGCGCTTGAGTTGGCACGTTGATCTTCTCTCTCTCTTCCTCTCGCATGCCCTGCCCATCTCTCGTGCTTCATCTCTCGATCTCTCCTCTTCTCTTTGCTTTTGTACTCGCCAGCTTTGCTTCCCTTCCGCTCCCACTGTATCCCAGCTTCGCTTCATCCGCTTCCCAACCCCTCCACATACGATCGCTCCTCCGCCTCGCCCGTCCGCCATAGATCTCGATCTTTTCCTCCGCGCGCGTCATTCACGATCTCTTACGTAGCCCTCTCTCCTGGCCCCTCCAGTTTGTCTTTCGTTGATCAGACCCCTATCTGTCCAGCAGTCGATGCGAAGTTTTTGTTTATCCTTGAGAAGGAGACGAGCGAGCGCGAGCCCATCTAGACGACAGCGGGCGAGCTTCGGAGAGCCAGCCCTCGCTGCCCACCTCCCGCACCCTTTTTCTTTCAACACAGGTCCCTCCCTCGTCTGCCTGCGCCTGCGGGTCCTGCAGGCTCGTCCGGCGCGTCTGTTGCGACGTAAAAGGGGTCGAGGCAGGGGCGAGGAGCAGGGCGGGCTGGGTCTGGAAGCGGGTAGGAAGGAAAGAGTGGACAGGCGGCCAGGGTTGCTCATGCCGGGAGCTCGAACTGCCGGGAGTCAAGGAGGTCAATCTGGTCAGCAACGCGATTCAGCAGAGGCAAGGTGTCCGACGGCCAGCTCAGAAGCGCCGCACCTTCTGGCCTCGGAGGACCTTGGTAAAGTAGATGTAGACTGGAGGTAGCGGGGAAGAAAAACCGCAGACGTCAGCGGGCCCATCGCGCAGCACGGGCAGGGGCGAGGGCGGGCGCACAGAAGTCGATGTAGAGGCCCGTCTGGACGAGGCCAGCGACGACGGCAATCGGGTCGACTGTGTCCTCGGTGAAGTAGCTGTCGCAAGAGAGGGTCAGTCGAGCGAGCTGAGTCGACCACCAGGCGAGCGCCGTGGCGACTGAGGAGCGAGTAATGGAGGTTAGCATGCGCACCGGAAGATCCAGTTGGGGATGTAGAGCCCGCGGTAGATGCCGAGCGCGGCGAGATAGTGCGTCGTGATGGTCTCGGCCTCGCCCGTCCGCTGGAGCATGAAGAGCTGAGGCAGGATCGCGACCGACTCGAGGTAGATCGAGAAGGCCCACAGGACCTCGGTCACGCTGTACTGGTACGTGATGAGGAGCGACAGCACCGCGCACGGGCCCAGCAGGTACTCGAGCCGGAACGTGTCGATTCCGGGGTCCTGGGTGGGTCTGGGCGCAGGGAGATCACGAGAGAGACGGCGCACGGAGGTGAACAAGGGGTCAGCTAGGGCACACCTCGAAGGGAAGGGACGGTTGACTGCAGCGCCCGCAGACAAAGGGTCGACCGAGCGCCATAGAAGAGCGAGGGCTGGCAGCACGCACCTGAACTTGACCTTGATGAGGTACAGCGTGTAGACGGACGAGCCGATGAAGAAGAGCTTCATGACCGTGTTGTAGAGCGAGTAGTGGGGCGAGGTGAAGAGGTCGACATAGCGGCAAAGGAAGACGACGACGTAGAGCAGCTGCGTCTTGAACGAGATTCCTGCGCACGCGTGCGATGCCAACGCCGAAAAGGAGACGGAGCTGGCGGTCAGCTCGACGAGCTCCCCAGCTCCAACGACTCGGGCGCAACATCAGACGGGCGACGTACCTCGAGCCGAGCGCGACGTCTGGATCTTGTGCAGGAGGATAAAGATGGACGCCAGATGGGAGAGATCCCCTGAAGGAGGTGCGAAGGACAGACAGGGCTCGTCGTCAGGGATCGCGAAGATGCTCCGAACAACGACGGCGAGCAGTGACAGCGCGACACGCACCAAGGAGGCGGAAGAGGTTCATCGTCGACGAGGAAGCCTTTTTTCGAGACGAGATGTCGGCTTGATGGGACAGCGAGAGTCGTAGAGGGAGCAAAGGGCGACGAGGACAGGACGAGTGAGGGGAGGGAGTCCAAGGGGGAGGCGCGGCGGCCAGCTGCGGGCAGCCAGAGCCTTGTCTAAGGGGTCCTCGCGCGGGAATAGTTGATTCAAATCGAAAAGAATTTGGGCTGCGCGCCGCCCGTCGCCCGCCGCCGCCTGCGCCAGAACTTCGAGTCGCAGCATCCGGTCGTCCTGTCCCGACACCCTCAACCCTTCCCTCACCCTCCTCTCCTCTCATCTTTCTCAGCCATGGCTGCCGACGCTGCACCCATCGCCAACCCGCCGGCCGGCCAGGTCGACAAGAGCAAGCGCAAGCGCAAGCGTCCGACCAAGAATGGCAAGCAGGCCGACGCCGCCGTGTCGCAGGACGAGAAGGACGTCGCCGGCTCGTCCTCGTCGACGTTGAAGGCCGCTGACGCCGGCCCCAAGAAGGACTCGGCAACGGCCGTCAAGAAGGCCAAGGCGGCGGCGACGCTTAAGAAGGCCGAGCAGGTCAGGCTGGCCGAGCAGGAGGAGGCCGACGAGCCGTCGTCGGATGAGGAGGAGACGCAGACGCTCCTCCCGCCAACCACCACCGCCGCCTCGAACCCCGTCGCCTCGACGTCGTCGTCGGCCGCGCCGTCCGAGCTTGAACCGCTGCCGTCCACCTCTTCGTCGGCCATGCCGCCGATGGCTTCGTCGTCCGACCCCAACGCGCCGCCGACAGACACGTCGTTTGCCTCGCTGAACCTGTCGCAGCAGACGATGACGGCCCTGTCGGAAATGGGCTTCTCAAACATGACTGAGGTCCAGGCGAGGACGGTGCCGCCGCTGCTAGAAGGCCGCGACGTCCTCGGCGCGGCCAGGACTGGCAGTGGAAAGACGCTGGCGTTCCTGTTGCCCAGCATCGAGATGCTCCAGGCGCTGCGCTTCAAGCCTCGCAACGGTGCGTCGCACGCCCGACCCGCTCCTTCCTGAGGAAGGACGTCTCTGACCTCTGCGCCTGCTCTTCACGTTGTACGCTCTCTGCCCTCCAGGTACCGGCGTCGTCATCATCTCGCCCACGCGAGAGCTGGCGCTCCAGATCTTTGGCGTCGTCAAGGAGCTCATGGCGCACCACTCGCAGACGTTCGGCATCGTCATGGGCGGCGCCAACCGCAAGGCCGAAGCCGACCGCCTGCAGAAGGGTGTCAACCTGATTGTCTCCACCCCTGGTCGTCTGCTCGACCACCTGCAGGTTCGTCCACGCTTGTCGCGCTTAGCTTGGCGCTTTCAGCGCGGGGGTCGACTCGTTTGTGGCTGACCACAGCGCGACTACCGTTCCTCGACACCCGCAGAACACCAAGGGGTTCATCTTCAAGAACGTCAAGGCGCTTGTCATCGACGAGGCCGACCGCATCCTTGAGATTGGTTTCGAGGAGGAGATGAAGCAGATCATCGCGCTGCTGCCCAAAGGTGCGACGTCTTGTGCTTCGCGGCGACCCAGCGCGCGCTCTCCCTCCTGACTGCCCTCCTCTCCCTTCCTGCCCCTTCGCCACACTCTCAGAGAACCGCCAGACGATGCTGTTCTCGGCAACCCAGACGACCAAGGTGACGGACCTTGCGCGCATCTCGCTCCGGCCCGGCCCGCTCTTCATCAACGTCGTCCCGGACGCGGCGGCGTCGACCGTCTCGACGCTCGAGCAGGGCTACGTCGTCTGCGAGTCGGACCGGCGGTTCCTGCTGCTGTTTACGTTCCTCAAGAAGAACAAGGGCAAGAAAATCATCGTCTTCTTCTCGTCGTGCAAGAGCGTCGACTACCACGGCGAGCTGCTCAACTACATTGACGTTCCGGTCCTGCATCTGCACGTGCGTCCCAAAACACCCCCACTTTTGCGTCGATGAGCGTCTTTCAGCAAAGGGGCTGACCACACACCCTCGCGCGCCAACAGGGCAAGCAAAAGCAGCAGAAGCGGACGACGACTTTCTTCGAATTCTGCAACGCTTCCTCGGGCACGCTGCTGTGCACCGACGTCGCCGCCCGAGGGCTCGACATCCCGTACGTCGACTACGTCGTCCAGTACGACCCGGCCTCGGACCCGCGCGAGTACATCCACCGTGTCGGCCGAACTGCGCGTGCGGGCAAGATCGGAAAGAGCCTGCTGTTCCTGCTGCCGAGGTGCGTCCCTGCGTCCTGCGCCTGCTGCCGAAACGACCTCAGTCCCGCTGACACCCTCCTTCCCCCTGCTGGCCCGTCCACAGCGAGCTCGGCTTCCTGCGCTTCCTCAAGGTGGCCAAGGTGCCGCTGAACGAGTACTCGTTCCCAGCCGACCGGATCGCCAACGTCCAGGGCCAGCTCGAGAAGCTGATCGCCAAGAACTACCTGCTGCACCAGTCGGCCCGGGACGGCTTCCGGGCCTACCTCCAGGCCTACGCTTCCTACTCGCTCAAGAAAATCTTTGACGTCAACGCGCTCGATCTTGTCAAGGTCGGCAAGTCGTTTGGCTTCCCCGTCCCGCCCAAGGTCAACATCTCGATCGGGACGAGCCTCAAGGCGACCAAGAAGCGCAAGCCGGGGCAGACGACGTCGGACGAGGAGTCGGACGGCGCCGACGGCGACAGCGAGGACGACGGCGGGATCGCTCGGCCGGTCGCTGGGGCCGACAGCGACGAGGAGGAGAAGGGGACCAACATGGGCGGCAAGCGGGTGAGCACCTCCCAGGCCCAGGGCTTCCGCGGCGGTCGGGGTGGCGGCCGGGGCGGCGCGCGCGGCGGAGGGCGTGGTCGCGGCAACGGACGAGGGCGGGGCAAGTAGGATCGAAGGATGAGAGACCTTGACATCCGATGTTCCTCTTCAGCTCGAGCGGTGGACCGGTACGTGTTGGAGGGCGGGCAAACGAGGCGACGCCGTCGGTGAACTCGATCACGATCACCGGTCGCGCGCGCTGCGATTTGGCGACGTCGCGCGGCATTGGTGGCCTGCAGCCGCTAAGAAGTGTATCAGTTTCTCATCACAGTCCCACAGACAGCCGCAGCCAACCTTGACCGCCTCGCCAACTGCTGGGGTCCCAGCCTGGATGCCGGACGAAAGAGGCGCTGCCACCGTGAGCTGGTGGGGGAATCGATTCGAGGCCCTTCCGCGGCGAGTGCGGCTGAGACAGGTGCGGCGCCGACACATGCGCAGCAGCCGGGCCAGCCCTTTCTCGCCCTGCGCCTCCTCCTCGGTCGACGACCTTTCCCTTCCCTCACATCCCTCGACCCTCAACCATCAACCGCAGGTCGTTTGAGAAGCCCTGCATCCTCCCTTCGATCCAGTACGTCGCTCTCCTCTGGGTCCCTGTGTCCCCGAGGTCGCTCGGTCGCCCGTCGTCGACATTGAGTCCGCCGAGAGGCTGACCCGCTTGTCTGGTCTCGCTCCGACGCCTGCCTTCGCCCTCGTCCCATCCTGGTCTCACCGCCGCCTGCCGTCGCTTCCTCGCCAGCAGCAGCAATCGCCCTCCGCCAACCGCCCTCTCTGTCTAGCCTTTCTTTCAACTCTTCCTATCGTTTACTCGGACGCCCAGTTTGAAGCTCGACCGCGTCGCCCTCCACTCGCTCTCGCTCCGAGACCACCACTGCCTCGACCGCTCCTCAGCCGAGCTCCTCGCCAGCCAGCCTCTCCCTGCCTACATCTTCACGTCTCAAGGACCGCAGCCATGGTGCCCGATCTTGTGCTCGTCATCTACCTGCACGGTTTCAAGGGCGACGAGTCGACGTTCCTCAAGTTCCCCGAGCGCATGAACCACATCGTCTCGGAGACGATGCCCGACTGCGTCGTCGAGAGCGTCGTCTTCCCGTCGTACGAGACCAAGGGCGACCTCGGCGCGGCCGTCACCCGTTTCGTCGACTGGCTCGCCATGCTGACGGTCAAGAAGGAGACGCAGCACATGCAGACACACGGCGGCCACCAGCCAAAGGCCAAGATTGTCCTCTGCGGTCACTCAATGGGTGGCCTGCTCGCCGCCGACGCCCTCATCGCGATCGCGACCCAGAACTCCGAGTCTGAGTCGCTCATGTGGCCGCGGGTCATTGGCCTCCTCACGTTTGACACGCCGTTCCTCGGCCTGCACCCCAACGTGTTCAAGAACACGCTCACCGAGGCCGCGGGCCACGCCCAGACGGCCAGGGATGTCCTGTCGGCCGTCGGCCTCGTCGCGCCCGCCATCGCCTCGACCTTCACCGCCTGGACCCGGCGCAAGTCGTCGACGCCCTCGGAGCCGGCTGCGCCCGAGAGGCCGCCCAAGGAGTACAGCGACCCGTTCGGCGACGACAACCACCACTCTGGCGGCGACTCGCACTTCCAGCAGCGCTCGACGGCCGAGGCTCCGCCGCTGCCGGCGCTCAACCAGCCGATCCCGCGGGCCGCGCCGACCTCGGCCTGGGGCGGCTTCACCAGCCCCGTCATGTACGGCGTCGGCGCCGTCGCCGTCGCGGCCGGTGCAGCCGGCGCTTACGTCAAGCGCAACGACATCAGCGGGGGCCTCAACTGGGCTCAGGTGAGTCGTAGGCGCTCGTGACGACTCGGCGCGCGAACCCTTCTGTCTGACGCCGGCATCTCTTCCCCCCCCTCTTCGCCTTAATCAGGACCACCTCAAGTATGTCGGCAACCTCTGGGACGGCCAAAAGATGAGCGAGCGCTTGTTCGCAATCGACAAGCTCATCCAGTCTGAGGACATCGTCTTCCGAGAGTGCGCCCCCACCCCCTTGTCTCGCCTCTCAATCCGCCAATCCTCTCCGTGAAGCTGATACGTCTCCTCCTCTCCAAAGCTTCTACACCCAGCTCACTGAGAAGGAGGGCATCCTCCAGCCGAGAACGTTCTGCATCCTGCCCCAGCCTGGTTCGCCCACGCGCGGCCAGTGGGTCTCAGTCCGCAACAATCTGGCAAAGAACGAAATCGGAGCGCATACCGAGATGTGTACGTCTGCCTGCGCCGGACGTGATCCTGTGCTCCGGCTGAGTGCTGACGACACTCTCTCCCCTTCGTGTCAACTCGACAGTCGCCCCGCTCTCCAACGACAACTACTACGACCTTGGTCTGCGTGCGGCTGAATGCGTCGCCCTGTCGGTCACGCTCTCGCGCCGGCGGGACGCCAAGATGCGGGGCGAGTCCGAGCTGCCGGCCGACGCTGCGCGGCGGGGGTCGATGGCGCTCTCGCCCAATCTGGGCGGGTCGACGGCGAAGCGCTTCTCGGCCGGTGGCGTCGGCGGCCTCCCAGCCGGCTCGTCCCCCGGCGGCCGCCGAAAATCGTCGACGACCTCGGTCGGCGTCGGCGCCCGCCGCCGCTCGAGCGCTGTTCGGGTGTCGGGTGGCTCACCGCTTGTCCCAGCCGTCGGCTCGCCCGAGGTCGCTGTGGAGGAGCAGTCGGCGCTCGTTACCTCGCCTCCGCTCGGCAACCCGCTCCACATCGGTCAATTCGGAGCCGCGATGGAGACCGAGATGGATCGCCGGGCGAGCGTGCTGAGCGTTTCCTTTGACGAAGATGACTCACCGCCGGCGTCCGAGAAGGGTAAGGAGCCTGCGCTGGCCGACGCCGACCGGCGTGAGAGCGTCAACGACCTCATAGACGGCGGCCTCGACGAGACGACGCAGGAGGCGCTCGACCTCGCCAACGCGACCCCGCTGCGGCACAACGACGGTCTCGGCATCACCGTCTAGCTCGCCCGACGTTCCTGGTCTGGGCCTGTTGTACGAGTCTATCTCCATTTCTCCTCTGTCGTTCCCACACACATCGTCTCATGTCTCTTCGGTCCCTCGCGTCGCGCCCTCCCGTCCGTCCACTTTCCCTTCGAGGTCTATTCATGCGGTACATCTGATCGCGTCTCCGCAGAAAGGGTCCTGAAAGGAATGAAAGGAAGGCTACATGATGATGACGTCGTCGTCCGAGTTGTCGTCGGGCTCGTTAGAGATAGGTACGATCGAGGGCTTCCACCGGCGCTCCTCGGGTGACTCTGACCGCGGGCGCTTCTTGATCTTGGCCGGCAGCTTGGCGGCGGGCCTCTTGCGAGGCGTGCCAGATGTCGACGAGGCGGACGGCGCAGGGGACGCGGCGGACGACAGCTGGGACAAACGAGGCTTCTTGCGCGCAGGCTGCCTGGGAGACGACGCGGCGGCGAGCAATGACGTTCGCGGCGCCTGGCGGATGGAGGGCGTGGCCTTGGGCGTCGATGAGCGGCCATCGATGCTGGCTCGCGAGGTCGACGGTCCTGGGTCCGACTGGCTGGGCGCAAGCGATGTTGACCCGCGGAGGTCGCGTCGCTTCCGCTTCTCCTGCCCGTCGTTGAGAGAGGAGGCTGCCGCCGCGTCTTGTGCGTTCTCCTGAGCCAGCCGGGGAAAGTGGTCCTTGGCAAGAACATGCTTCCGCAGGACCACCGGATCCGGTGTCGGCTGATAGTCGGTGCAGCCCGGGCAGTGGAACAGCCCATCGTCGGCTCGGACAATGGTGTGGACTGAATAGAAAAAGGCCGAAGAGAAGGACGGTCAGCAGGTGCAAAGGACGGAGAGATCGTTGAAGATTGGCCCAACCTAGACCGTTCGGCTGTCTCAAGTGCATCTCGGGCTGGTGCAGCCGACTGCACAACGCAAGTGCGCATCGCAAGAGGGAGAAAGACGGTGGTCAGGCTACATCCGCGGCGGGCGCTGTAGAGATCGATGACGTACCGCTGGTGCATATGTCGCTCGCTGACCGTCGCTAGGTGAACCGGAGGGTCGCAATTTAGGCACGAGTAGGCAGCCTCGGCCAGGTCGCCTTCGTCGAACGACAATTCTGGCTCCTCGACCGGCGTTGGTGCGGCGGCTTTTCTGGGCGGAGGTACTTCTCGCCGGGGCCGGGTCACTGGTGGCGACGACGGCGCCTCGGCCGCTCCAGGCTCAGCCTTGACCAGTCCCGGGCCGTTCGTGGACGGAGCAGGGGGTGCAAAGGGGAGAGGTTCGGGGTCGGCCGCCAACTCCTGCTTGACCCGAACCTTGACTGTCGTGGGCGGGCTCTTCGGTGGTGTCGGGAGAGAAGCGCGCAAGGCCTGTGCCTGCGAAGCTGCCGGCGGCGCAGGAACGGAGGCCGGCTCGAGTGACGGGTCAATGGGCACCTCCTGCGCTTCTCGCGCCGAGTTGGTCTGCTCGAGTGACGGCGATGTGAACTGCTCGAGCGGCGCCGGCGTGGGCTGCTTGAGGGATGGCGACGGGACGGGGTCCGTAGACGTGTTGGGAGGCGGGTTGAGGTCCGAGCTGGTGCCTAGGATCTCACCCGCTGCCGGGACGAGAGGAGGTGCGGGAGGTGGCGAGGCGACGCGTTCCGGCTGGGCCGGTGCCTCCGGCATGCGCTTCTGGATCAACGCTTGGTCACTGACGGCTACTGGCAGCGAGGAAGGAGCGCGTTCCTGTGCAGTCGGGACGTTGGCGACCGGTGTGGAAGAGGCCAAGGGCACCTCGTCCTGCTCCGAGCGCAGATGCCGAGCGGCCTCGAGCGTCTCGTTCAGAGAGGGCACAGGCCGAACCGTCGAGTCGCGCAGGATGATGCCCTTGACGGGCGAATCCTGCCTGACCGCATAAGGGCGAGGTTTCCAGCCAGTGACTGGTAAATCAGCATCGGCAGCCCCTACAACCGGCACCTGGAATCCAGTGGATGGAGGTGGTGCAGCTGTGGCCATCGCGGCCACTGGTTGCGCGACAGCTGAGGAAGGCTGCGGCGGTGGCGTGGCAGAGCGTGCAGGAGCATTCCAGCCAGCGACTGGTAAATCAGCATCGGCCGCCGCTGCGACCGGCGCGTGGGATCTAGTGGATGGAGCTGGTGCAGCTGTGGCCATCGCGGCCACTGGTTGCGCGGCAGTTGAGGAAGGCTGCGGCGGAGGCGTGGTGGAACGTGCAGGCGCGATCATGGACGAGACATCGCCCGACGACGGTTCCTGCGGGGTACGACGGGGCGCGGCGGCGGCGGCGGGCGATGACGATGTCAAGTCGATGGTGGATGCAGACGGCGGCCGAGAAGGCGAGAGGCGAGGCAGGGGCTGAGGATGGGCTGGAGGTGAAGATGTTCGCAGTGGGGCGGCCGTGTGGTGAGTCAGGGTCGACGGCGCAGGACCGTCGGCGGGAAGCTGGGTGATGGTGTTTGCGGCGGTCCCCTGTCGAATCACCGTCAGTGCGCCCGACGCTCCTCGAGGCGCAGGTGAAGTACGCGCCGGCGACGAGAAGGCGGGCGTTGGCATCGTCGCCGTCGCCGTCGTTGGCAGAGGCGCCGGAAGTTGTGACTGCTGAGGCTTCGGCACTGCGGCCGCTGTTGGCGGCGGCGCGGGCACGTCCGAAGTCTGAAGGAAATGGCAACAATCGCGTGTCAGTGCTGCAAACCTGACCAGACAAGAAAGACAGGTAGATGGCTGGAGACAGGGCGTACGTGATCGGCTGAAGCTTTGGCGACTGAAATCTGTTGTAAGATGCGCAAGACGTCCTGCCGAAACGAGTCAAGGTCGCCCTCCACCTCGAGCGGCAGAAGCTCCTTTGACCGCAGTAGCTCATCAAACGCGCCCCAGCAGCGCCAGACGTCCTCGGCCCATTTGATGAAGCCCCGTCCGATCTTGTGCCACTTGACAGGTGACACAATGTAGGGCTTGTGACCCCCCCGCGGCACCCTGAGCCTGGCAGCAACGAGCGCATCTTGCAGCTGCTCGACCGAGAGCTGGTGCCGGCGCTCCTCGACGAACGCAAAGACTGTCCGGTAGAGCGACCAAGCGAGAAAGCAGTTGGGCGAGGGGCGGGTGTCAAGCGGCGGTACAGGAAACCACCGCGAGATGTACTGAGCCGTCTCCTTGAGATGCGTGGGATATTCGAGGAGGAGGGTGACGATGTGCTGTTGGACGGCACGACAGAGCGCGAAATCAGAAACAAGGACCGATTCCCCAAACGACGGCGAGAGCGTGAAAGATAGCACAAGGGACGCACATGAAGCCGAAACGCCGCCTCTCTTTCTCCGATGATACGAAGAGAATCGTCCAAAGCGGTAGCCCTCTTGAGGCGCATGAGCCGCTCCGAGTGCTCGGCGGTCCAATATGTCCCAGCCTGGCCCGCCAGAACCTTGTTCAGAATGATGCAAATCGCAGAGTGGAGCCGACTATGCAGCTCGCGCGTTTGGGCGATCCGCGGCGGAATCAGAAAGAGCAGGCGGCGATCGACTGGAGTGTCGGTGTGGAGGAGCGGTAGGAAGAGGTCGGCGAAGAAGTGGAAATTCTCAGCCGCCGACTTGACAACTTCGGATGTCAAGCGGGGCTGCGCCGACAGAGTGGTCAGGGGCGGAGCCGTCGACGCTGGCGTCGCCGCAGTTGAGGCAGGGGGCGGGGCCAGCAGAGATGCCTCTGAGGAGCCCGGAGGCGGAAGACTTCTCGGCTGGGTGTCGTGTGCGAGTGGCGGCCGAGATGCGGGCGACGAGGGCTTGACTTCTGGCACCGGCGCAAGTGTTGTTGTCTGCGGCCGAGCGACAGGCGCAGCCGGCTGCGCGTTTGGAGGAGCATGTGCGGACGAGTGCTCTGAATGAGGCGTCTCGACGGCGGACGGTCGGCTCCGGTCGGCTCGAGACGCAAGAAGTAACGAGATCTCCGTCTGGTCGACCGGCTGCGCAGGCGTTGCGCCGGGCGGAGGTCCCGCCGAGCTCGCCTGGCCGGTCTCTATTTCGGCCAACACCGCCTGGCGGAAAGGTGGGCATTCTGACTGAAGGTGAGCCGAGATCTGGCGCGCATCCGCGCCGAGAGACGCGCTGCAGACCGGGCAGACCCAGCTGCCGTCGGAGGCGCGGTCGGCCGAAAACATCGGAACGGCTGCGAAGGCGGGGCAGCCGAAATGTCAGGCTCGGACACGCGGACTAAAAAGTCATGGACGGGTACGCACAGCTTCGGCCGTCGTTGCTGGCGAGAACTATCCCGCACCGCGACCAATGTTGGATGCCGTAGTGGGAGCGCCATAGCGTGTCCTGCTCCTGCGGGCTCATCTGCGCTGCCGTGAGCCGAATCGAGTTGCAAGCGGCACAAGTCCGGCTGCTCTCGCCGATCAAAGCCGCCCCAGGGATGCTGTGCGCCTGAAGATTGCCGTACGACTGCCCGTGGCCGACCATCGAGCGTCCCTGCCTCAACAGATGCACTAGGTGCATCTGCATCGCCCGGGCAAACTCTTGAGGCGTCGGGGCGTCGGATGCCTTGGGCGGCAGACGCGAGTGGGAGGGGCCGGCGACGGCGTTTGCCTGAGGGAGGATCGATGGCCGAGGCGCCGTTACTCGTGCGGGGAAGAAGTCTTTCTGGCTGTGGGCGAGCGGTTGTGACGGGGTCGACCTCCGAGGGGGAAAAGCTGGTGGCTGCTGCTGCTGCTGCTGCGACGGCGGCGGCGGTAGTCGCTGTTGCTGCTGTTGCTTCTGCTGCTGCTCGTGTTGCGTCTGCTGTTGTGAATGGCGCTTCTGCTCCTGTAGATGGTACCGCTCGGCGAGGTGCTGCTGCTGGACCAGGAACTCTTGATGTGGGCTGTTCACGAGCTGCTGCGGGTTCTGTGGCAAATGTGGCCCTGCTTGGCTGCTTGGGGGCAGCGGAGCTTGCACCTGGGGTGGTGTCGGTCGGTGAGGCTGATTGGGCTGCTGCTGGGTAGATGGCGCCGACTGCCCGCCAGAGGTCCGGCGGTGCAGCTGCGAGGACGCAACCCCTTCTCGAGAAGACGGCCGAGAGATCTGGGCCAACTGGGACTGGTCAGCCGAGCGGGACGAAGAAGCAGAGACCGAGCGCTGAGGGACGCCCTGGCCCGAGTGGATCATTCCGTGTTGGGCATGGGGGGGCAGGTAGCTGGCGTGGAAAGGGGGCGCGACTGAGGCCTGCGGGTGTGGCGCTTGATACGAAATGTACGACGAATTGAAAGGTATCTGTTGCTGCCCTCCAAAGTGCCTCTGCGGCGGAAATACGTCGAGGTGTGGCACCGTCTGCTGGCTGCTGACCGACGTGTTCGAGTTAGACCGCTGCATGTGCGGACCCGGACCCTGACTATCAGACGACGATCGTCCGTAGCCGAGCTGAGCATGCCCCGTTTGGAGCAGACCGTGAGAGGCTCCTTGACTCTGACCCTTGTTCAGAGACGCAGCAAGAGTGGTTGGCATCCACTGAGCCGCCGGCTGGGACCCGCCGGACGGGACGCGCTGCTGCGAGGTAGCCGGCGAAGGCGCAGGCGCAGGGTGCTGCAGACTGGTCGGCGGCGGTGCCCGGAGCGTCGGCAACTGTGACAGATGCTGCTGCGGTGCACTGACGGGGTTCAGCGCTCTGGGTGTTGGGTCTTGAGAAGGCGAGCGAGATGTGGACGTCAGCGCTGCAGGACGACGAGTCAGGGCGCGTGCGGCGCGCGCGCAACCGGCCGCGGTGGGGATGATGAGGAGCAACGCACAGCGCGGGCCTCGGTACGAGCAGCTCGTGAAGACATGCCGTGGCAGTGCGTCAGAGTCGGAGAAGGACTCGCCGCACTCGCACGTGAACAAGCCGGCCGGGTTGCGGTAGCGGACCAGGGCTGCAGTTGCTCAGGACCGGCAGAGGTTGTCAGCGGACAATCCGCCGACGCGAGCAGCCCTATGTATGACACGGGAGGTCGCGCGGCGCGATAGACTCACGAGCTGTTTCCGAGCCGATGTTGGCCTTCATCAAATGAACCGTCCGGATGTGCACATTGTTCTCCCTGAAGGCAAGGCAGCGAGTCAGCAACCGGCGGTTGGCTCGTCGAGGTCCGGCGGCAGCAGCCTAGCTCGGGGGGTCTCTCAGGCCAGAGTGGCTAGCTGGCGGTGGTTGGACGGGAGCTCACTCTGTCGTCCGCTTGATGTCGTCCGTGCAGAGGGCACAGTGGACGAGGTCCTCGCCGTACCGAAAGGACGGTTCGGGCATCTTGGCCGGTCCTGAGGCGGGCGACATTCTCTGAGCTGTGGCGAGAGGTGGGCTGAGAGGAGGGGTCGCGGCCTCGGGTAGGAGTCGCGGCTCGCCCGTTCGACGAGACGTGTGCCGGGTCGCCCGGCGGTGGTTGATCGCCAGCCAAGTCCAGGAGAAAGAGGTGGGCGATGGGCGAGAGCTGTGTAGACCCCGATAAGGAGACTGGGAGAGGAAGGATGGAGGGCCGGGATGCTGGCTGATGGTGACGGGCGGAAGGACGACGTCCGCACGCGCGGCGAGGCGGCGAGGTGGGAGGGCACCAGCCACGTCGTCTCGTCGACGAAGTCCTCGCCGTCAACGAGATCGCACGTCGCGGCAACATGTCCAGCCTCGCATCGCCGAGTTGCACCTCTACTACGCTTGCTGGCTCGAGGCCTCGAGTTCGAGCGAGCCAGCGCGTCGCGTCGCTGTGGCATCACATGGACATCTCGCAGAGGCCTCACCCGACGACCGATTCTTAGAGGCGCCGACACCCTCAACGTTGGGCGCCCCCACTCTTCTGGCCCTTCCCGCCACGCGCTGCCGACAATCCGCTCTGGGCCGCCTTCGCGCCCTTCTTCGCCAGGGCCTTCTTGACCGCCTTGTGCGCCTTGCGCCGCTCGGCGACAGCCTTCGCGCGCTCCGCCTTGGCCGCTTTCATATCGCGCGGCATGGTCGTTTTGACCATCTTGACCCGCATCGGGGCGAGCGCGCGCTTGGCCGGCGTCTGCGCCTTGGCCGGCTTCAATCGTGCTTTGGCGGGCGGCGGGCGCGACGGACCGGCGGTAGCCGCGCCGGGGTGCGTCGGAAGGAATGCAGGTAGCTTCGACGTCGTCGTCATTGTCGCCGGCGGGGGCGGCGCGGGTTTGAAAGCGGGCTTCGGCGGCAGAAAGGCTGGAGGGACCAGATGGGCAACGAGCAAGGGCGGCAGGACACTTGTGGGCAGCAGCGTGTCGAGCTGACCAATAAGATCCGGGGGACATGAGGCCTAACAGCGCGAAAGGGGTGCACATCGGTTAGACGGGCCTTCTTCGCTAGACAGCAAGAATGAAGATACAAGCATGGAGCACGCGACGCACCCGGATTCCGACCACTGCCGCGCGCCGGATGCCAAACGCTTGCGCCAGCAACGCCTCTGCGCCCTTAGCCAGTGTGACGAGGCGCGTGCCGCTGGCGTCGTCCTGGCCGGCCGCCTTGGCGCGTCCGTTCCAGCCGGCCGTGGCCGCCGGGAGATGCGCGACGAGACTGGTTGGGTTGATGTCTGCGAGGCAGACAAAGATGTACTTGAGAGGTGAAGCTGGCGACCTGGACGAGGTCGAGGTCGACGCAGCGGGGGGATCAGTCTGAGCGCTGTGTGCGGCGGCCCTCGGCGGCGCAGTATGCGCCTTGAAGGTCGAAGCCGTCGGGTTCGACAGCTCCTTGCTGATCTCGTTGATGCCAAGAACAACGTGGTCTAGCACGGGCGGGCGGGCGTGCTTTGCGACGAAGATCGCCTTGCGCTCCTCGGCCGTCCTCTCGACCGCCCGGTGCTCGGGCTTGTCCCCTCGCCGGCGCGACTTCTTCAGATCAATCGGCCTGGGTTTGCTCGTGACTCGACCGAGTCTGAGATGGTAGTCTGCGACGCCGGTGAGAAGGCCGCACAGCGTATGAACGATCGTCTGCTGGAGGTGGGTTGGCAAAGACGGCCTGGCGGGCGGAGAGTTCGCCGGCGGAAGGGGAGGGCATGAGGGACGGACCGCGTCGGCCAGAGGCGAAACGAAGACGAGGTCAGCCTCGTCAGACAAGAGAAAGGACAAGCCCTCCGGGGACGGCTTTCCAGGGCGCGGAGCAACGCACCACTTGACGGCGAGCGGACTCTCGAGAAGCGCCTTGTAGACAACCTTCGAGTTGCCTGTGAGGCCGGCATCGCGCCCCTTGCCCTTGTCGTGCTGGCCCGTGTGCGAGCTCGCGGCCTTTGCGCGGATCGAGTGCGCCGCCTGGTGGGTGCCCATCTTCTGCTGGCGCGACGGTCCAGCGGCAGACGCGTTGGGGGTCGACGACATTCTGTCCCGAGCTCGACAGATCAGACCTGGAGAAGGCCTTACGGAGGAAGGAAGGGAAGGAGGTCGGGTGCGCGTCGTCGTTGTCAGGGACAGCTCGAGGGACTGAACGAGCTGCCGCAATTTCGACCTGAACCTCCCTGACCGACCTCGACGTCGACCTCGTTCCTTGCCTGTCAACCTGCTTTGCGCTGCCCAGCTCTTTGCTCCGCTCTCTTCGCCCCAGCAGCGAACGCAGTAGCGTCAGGACCGCAGCCTGCTCCAATCATGATGGACGCTCCGCCGCCGCCGCCGCAGTACACGATCCTGCGCATCAAGCGCAAGGTCACTGAAGACCCGCTCGACCAGCTCGGTACAGCCCCCTCTCCACCTCTTCGCCTTTGCCGTGAGCAACCTCGCCTAGCCCTGACCCTGCTCGCTGGTGTTCGCACTCGGTGGGGTTAACGCTTGCAGTCATCGCCGAGTCAGCGCCGAGACCCAAGAAGCGGTCGCGGGGGTATGCGGCGGCGCCTTCGGCAGCGGCAGAAGCGGGGGCCGCCGAGCAGCAGGGCAAGGGCGTGTTCCGGCTCGCCGAGACTGTCCCGGAGAGCTGGCAGGAGAAAGAAGGCGGAGAGGCGCTGCGGGTGAGAGCGCTCACTGCCTCATTTCTGGTCCAGCCGCCAGTTGTGCCTGTTGTGCCTTTCGCTGACCTCCCTCGCTTTGCTGCTTGCTCGCTCGTCCAAGCGACGCATCGCCGAGATGATGGCGCTCGCAGCCTCGTCGACCTCCGGCGAGCCGTCGACGAGCGCTCCTTCCGCGTCTGGCTCGGCGCTATCGGCCGCTGTTCAGCGAGCCATTCGCTACCGCGTCGTCCCGCCCTTTGCCGCGGCCTCGCGCTCGTCAGCACGCGAGTCGTCCAGGAGGATGCAGCGGGCGCCCATCGTGATGGAGACGTGCGCTCTCCTCTTCGCCTCCGCTCGGCCCTGTAGACGGTGTCAACAGTCGGCTGACCTGCTCGTCCCGACGTCGTGAAGGCCCGATCCGGACGCGCCTCCTGCACCGCCGCCCCTGAAGCTGCTGGATGCTCACCAGGTCTTGCCGCACGGGACCAAGCCCTCAGGCACCAACCTCATCATCGGCCACAAGGAGGAGGACGACCCGCAGATGGCTGCATTCTTGCCCATGCTGCGCGACTACCTATCACGTCCGTTTCACTCCTCTTCTATCCTCGCTTTACTACCTCTTGCGCATCTGACCATGCGCCGCCCCTCCTTCTGCAGTCTCCAATGCCGCGCCCGGCGCCCCTTCGTCGGACGCACCGAAAACGCTTGCGCCCCGGGCCGCGGCTGGACCACCCGACGACGTGGCCGAGCGCTACGTGTATGACCTCTACTTCCGCGACGCGACGGCGGCCGTGCCGGCGGGAACGGGCGCGACGCTCGAGGGCTACGTGCCGGACGAGGGAGAGCTGGTCGCGAGCGACGACGAGGAACAGGAGGAGGGGGACATGGTCGACGAGGACTCCAATGGTTCAGTTCTTCCAGATGGTTCTGCATCGTAGAGGTCTTTGTGCGCAACAGCTGACCCTCCTTCGACGACCTTCGCAGACGAGGACTTTTACCGGTGAGTCATATCCCGAGAAACATGGCTGCTCTACCGTACTGACCTTGCTGATCGTCCCTCCGCGCGCAGAAACGACTACCCCGACGAGTTCAGCTCGCCTTCGGAGGACGACGACTCGGACGACGAGGATGCCCACCGCTGTCAGCTTTGAAGCTCTCCCCTCCTTTGCTTGTCTGCTTGCCCCTATCCAGTCTGGCTGACTTGGCTTGCGAATCGCTTCCTGTCGCCGCCCGCCCCCTGCAGTGCGCTGGGAGGAGGACTACTGAGCCTCGACCGTCGTCGCGGCGTCCACCTCTTCTGTTTGCCGCTCGATATTTGCTTTCGCATCCAGCTCGGACCTCTACTCCTTTCTCGAGCGACCGCTGGGTCTCGTCCTCGCGGTCCAAGATCCTCGCCCCCGGCGCTGGGCGGCCCTCCCCCGATCCCACCGCCTGCCCCGCCTCTCCTCAGCTCGGGTGGTCTCGCGCGCGCGCGTAATGGCATAATCATGACATATCTTCTCAACGATTGTTCGACGTCCTCATTCGTTGCAGAGTCTGTGCTGTGAAAGGCGACGGTCTGCAGGACGGTCAAGTGGCCTGTGCGCCGTACGCGTCGACTCGTCCCGCGCAGGCAGCGACGCGTCGCCTTCGGCAAGCCAGCTCGACCCGTTCTCCGACTGCCAACTTGCCAACCCTCACCCTCATCCTCGACGACAGACAGCACGAGACGGCCAGCGCAAGACGCAGCAGGATCCACTCGCTCTACTTCAGCCGCCACCCGCTTCGTGTATCTGCAGGCCAGTTCGGGGTCGCACCGGGGTTGCTTGCACTCCTCGACCTCGCCCGCCTCGCTTCCTTCCCCGCCCGAATTCTTCCTTGCGGCCTGCAGATCTCAGACGAACGAGCGTGTGATCCATTACCAAAGCTCAATGCCGTCGTTCCCTCTAGCACCGGGCGCACAGCCCAGCCGAGCTCCCACGCCGGTAGAAGTCTTCGACTGCCTCGTTCAGCTCCTGCCCCCAGTCGCCTCGCCCCCACCACTCGACCTCCTGCCGCTCGTCATGCCGCTCCTGGCCGTCCTGCGGCTGTGGAACATCCATCTGCGCTCCGAAGCCCGTCGTGCGCTTGAGGTCGTTCCCGAGACGGATACGAAGCTGCGCAAGCGTCTCAAGGTGCTCTCCAAGGACAAGACGCAGGACGCGCTCGAGCAGAAGCTCAAGGGCTTCGGCATCATGGTCGGGCTCTGGGTGCGTCGTAGCTCTCCCCTCGCGCTCTGGACCACGTGACCCTCTCACGAATGCTGACGCGACCTATGCGTTGCCCCCTGTGCCCGATGCAGCGTGTCCAGTCGGCTATCCTCGCCGGCACGACGGCCAAAGCGGACTTGCAGCCGGTGATCGATGAGTACTACCCGCCGGCGCCGCTGCCGCCCTACTTTCTCGCGTCCGATACCAGCTCGCTGCCCCCAGAGCGGTGCAGGGAGATCGAATCGACCATCATGCGCACGCGCAAGACGTGCCAGACGCTGCGCAAGAAAGCGGCGCTCG
The DNA here is from genome assembly GCA_014825535.1 of Cystofilobasidium bisporidii. Lineage (NCBI taxonomy): Eukaryota > Fungi > Basidiomycota > Tremellomycetes > Cystofilobasidiales > Cystofilobasidiaceae > Cystofilobasidium > Cystofilobasidium bisporidii. Next base: position 111,621 of record MVAK01000015.1, read on the forward strand.
TCGCTGGCGCATACATCGGTCCGCCGGAAGGGTGTGTCCCTCTCTTGCCCCGCGCGCGGTGCTGCCGTCCGCTTGAGACCCTTGACCTCTGTTGTCTACTGAGGCGCTGAGGCATGCCCGTTTGACACGCGTCCCTTCTGCTTCAACGCGCCCTGTCACAGACTGCGCGACGCGCTGATCGCGGCCGAGGTCTCGGACGGGCCGATCGGCCTCTCGCCAGCGAGCCTAGAGGGCGATGACGGGACGGCGCGCGCAATCCTCGCCCAAGCGCGCAATATCAAGACGCTGTGGGAAGAGCTGTCCAACCTCTTCCCTCTGCCCTCGCACGCACCGGTGTCGGCATCTCTGGTAGCCAACGCATCTCCCGTCATCCCGGTCAAGGCACCCGACGTCGCAGGCTCGAGCCAAGGGTCCATCGTCGAGGACTCGCAGAAGTCGATTCCGCAGCGCTCGCCCGCCCACTCGACGGTGGTACCCAAGGCTAAGGCCCCGGCGACGCTGCTGCCGCTCGTCCCCTTGGACCAGTCCATCTCGGGTCCTTCAAAGCTCGCCGACACGCCTCCTCGGCTTGCAGATCCGGCTCCGGCGATTTCGAGCAAGGGGCGTCCTCCAACCGAGCGGCGAGATGGAGCGCCACCCGTCCGAGACGCACCTGGTCGAGCGCCGTCTGCCTCACACGGCCGTCCCGTCGATGCACTAACCCAGCCGCTCCTCGCCAACGGGCATGTCGAGAACGGTTCGCGCCCTGTCGCAACACTGGCCCCGGTCGCTGCCTCTAGCCTGGGATCATTCGATCTCCCGCCACGCAGACCGTCCTCGACCGTTGCCCCTCCTCGGTTGGCGGTCAACCCCCTCAAGCGTGCTTTCCACCGCTTCTCCGGCCGTCGCGCGTTCGACTCGGACTCGTCCAGCGACAGTGAAGAAGGCGACGATCAGGCGTCGAGGCGCGCCGCACCACCTTCACCGGCCAAGAGGGCGCGTCACGATGCCCCGCCGAAGATCAGCAAGGCAGGAACACTCCAGGCGACGGTCGCCAACAGGCTCTCTGCCACCAACTCGTGGGAATCGCTTGAACCATCACGGGTCGGCAGTAAGAACGGGAGTCAAGCGACGACTGACAGCAGCCTTGGCTACGTGTGAGTCTCGACCATGCGCTCTCTCGCTTGTCTGCGCCTGTCTGCAAGGACCGTTTCGCTAATCCCCGCACCACCATGTGCTTCTCTTGCGCGTTGACAGGGAGCTTCCTGCAGGTACGACGCCGCGTCCTCGGCAGTCATCGCCACGACCCTCCTCGAGCGGTGCGTCGCGCGAGTGAGTACACGGGCCAGGTCAGGGGCGAGCTGCGGCGGAACTGATTTGCCGCGCCTCTTGTGTGGAAGCTGTTTGGATGACATGTCGCCTTCACTCATGAGGAAGGGAGGCGGTACTGGCGGCTGGCGCAAGACCTGCCAGGTCGGGTCATCCCGCTGCAGGAAGGGAACATGACGCAAGTGCGTCGGCGGTACCCCGACGGCGCGCCCAACGAACGCCCTTGCTTTGTTGCCCACCATCACTCTCTCTCCTTCTCACCCTCGCAGAAGTCCCTCCTGTGTCCAGCTTCCTTTGCCATCATGAACGCCCTCACTCGCACTTCTCTCCTTGCCTCGACCTCGCGCCGCACCGTTGCCGCCGGCGCTGTCTCGCTCCAGGCCCGGGCCAAGCACTCGCTGCCCGACCTTCCTTACGCCTACGATGTTCGCTCGGCCGCTGCAATCTCGTCTATCCCGACGACTCGTCGCCGCCAGATGTTAAGCTGACCTTAGGCATGCACCTGATCCTCACAGGCCCTCGAGCCGTCCATCTCCAAGGAGATCATGACCCGTGCGTTACTCCAGTCTTGGTGCTGCCTGTCAGGCCTAGCGCTCGAAAACTGACCAATCTCGCCCGACCTGTCGCCGACAGTCCACCACACCAAGCACCACCAGACGTACGTCAACGGTCTCAACGCGGCTGAGGAGGCTTACGGAAAGGCGCTCGCGGCCAGCGACCCCTTGACGCTCATCAAGCTTCAGAGCGCGCTCAAGTTCAACGGCGGAGGTGCGTTTGAACCATCAGCCGGCTCCTCGCGCCCGCCCTCAACGCTGTCCCGAGCATCTCTGACTTCGCCCCCCCCCCTTGGATAGGCCACATCAACCACGACACTTTCTGGAAGAACCTGGCTCCCTACGGCTCGTCGGCCACCAAGCTCCGCGACGGCCCGCTCAAGACGGCCATCGACGAGGCCTTCGGCTCTCTTGACGGTGCGTCACTGCCCCGAATGAGCCAGTCAGCCGCTGCGCCCTGGCGTGAAAGGGTGCTGACGAATGTTGCCTCCTTTACTCGGTCGTTGCAGGTCTCAAGACCAAGTTCAACGCCGACACTGCCGCCGTTCAGGGCTCCGGATGGGGCTGGCTCGTGAGTCACGTCTCCGTGTAACCTCCCAGGCCAACCTTCGGGCGCTGACTTGGCCGTCCCCCACTTTCTGCACGATGCGCTCCGCTGCCACCAGGGCTACAACACCTTCACCAAGAAGCTCGAGGTCACGACGACGGCCAACCAGGACCCTCTCGTCACCCACATCCCCATCATCGGTGTCGACGTGCGCTTGGTCTTGTTCAGCGCGAGCGGAGTGAAGCTGAGGAGCGCAGCGCTGACAATCGTGTTTCTTCTCGCTGCGCCTGCAACAGATCTGGGAGCACGCCTTCTACCTGCAGTACAAGAACGTCAAGCCCGACTACCTCAAGGCCGTCTGGGACGTCATCAACTTCGACGAGGCCGAGGCCCGATTCGCCAAGGCGGTCAAGGCCTAGAGGATGCCCGTGACTGAGATCTTCGACGACCTCTTCCGCTTTGCTCTCGATGCACATGATGCTATGAGCGCCGTCTCGAACGCGCATGGCCCAGATGCAAACGCGTGCACCGAAAAGGGAGGTGTGGGTGGGTGGGAAAGAGCATTGTGCGTCGCGCATCGCAGCATTCGGGCTCTACCCGCTGGGCGACGGGAGCCTCACGACCACCACCGTCCCGACGTCGCCGCCAGCCGCCCCATCCTCGACCCCACCACCAATCGCCTGTACTCGCGGGCCCCTTTCCCCTGGTCGTTGAGACCTGCTCTTTCGTCGTCAAGCGGCAACGGCTCAGCCCATGTCGCTCTACTCAGGCATCTCTTTCAAGGCGGACGAAAGCTCGCAGCCTGAGAGCGCGGGCGGCTCGAGCAGCTCGAACCCCGGGTCATCTGTGGGGGGCGGCGGTGACACCAAGAAGAGTACGTTCTACCGGCTAATATTTTGCCTCTTGCTCTCGAACCAGGAGACGAGAGGTTGACGACACTGTTGCACTCTTGCCTGTGTTGCTTGGGCTGTAGACTGGTCGTCGGCTCTCGCGTTCGCGCCCACCCGCCGTGCCCCGCCAGCCAAGCTCAAGCCGCCCAGGGCGTCCGCCGCGCTCTTCTTCACCCCTCCGCCGGGCGTTGCGTCGGGCGCACAGCCAACGGACGCTGTCCGGTCTGCTGAGCCCGTCCTGCGTCCTCGCTCCACTGCTGGTGACCCCACGGTCGACAACCCAACCCCAGCCGAGGCCTCGTCTTCGACCCAACCACCGCCGACGACGGCGCAGGCGACGCGCGCGCTGCCGTCCCTGACGGTTGATGACGAAGCCGGTCGATCCAGGAAGCGCCCCGCGCCGCAACGAGCTGCTGATGACGACGGCAAGAAGAAGAAGAAGAAGAACAAGCGGCGGCGTGGCGGCGAGCACGACAGCAAGCACCCGACGTTCGACGCGGCTGAGCCTTATGACCCCACTAAGCCCAACGACGTCGAGGTCTACCTGCGCTGGCGGGACGAGCAACGACGGGAGAAGGAGCGTGCGCGCAGAGACCGCCAGGTTCGTCGCTCAGAGAGCGAGGGCGAAAGCTCCGAGGGCAGCTATTACTCGGAGGATGAGCGGGACGAGGCCGTCACGTCGACGTACAGAGGTGCGGCCATTCAACACATGTCTTACTGACGCTTAGACCCGGCTGGTGCTGAAGTGCTCCTTCGACCTCCTTCGCCCAGGTGGCTTTGCGCCCCCATCGTCTTACAACGAGCCGATCACGACGGCAGCGCCCGCTTCAGCTGCCTACGCTCCCCCGGCAATGGCCGTCGCCGTCCCGGCCGACCTGACGGGCGACGAGGCGTACGCACGGCGCGTTGCCCTGTCGACAGGTCGCGCGACTGCCCTGCCTGCTCCTGTGGCTCCCGCCGAGCCGACAGCTCCGCGCGCCCCACCGACAGGCCCGCGCGGGTACGGTGCTGCTGCCGCGGCGCCAATCTCGTCGGTCGCTGCCAGCATCCAGGAACGCATTCACCAGGCCCAGATGCGGTCGGCAGTGCCGCCCACTCACCATTCGATGCCGCCGTCCCATACCTCTGGCTCTGGTGGAGACACGTCGTGCTCGGGCTGGAACCACCCGCGCCCAGTCCATGTCAATTCGGCCGAGGTCGGCCAGAGCTCTTTCGGCCCGTCCTCCCAGCCCCCTGCAGCGCCGCCTGTCGACCCTCGAATCGCTCAGACGAGCCTCCCTCCCGTATCGTCAGCGCCACCGCCGTCTTGGTCAACCGACCCTCGACTCTCTTCAGCGACCCCCACTCCCCCGCCTGGCGCCGTGCCGCGGCCACCTTCCCGACCACTGGACCCGAGACTTGCTGTTGCGGCCCCTTCCGCCCATTCCTCCCACCAAGAGGCCCCTCCCTCCTTTGCCTCGGCGGCCCAGTCGCCTGCGTGGTCATCGGCGGCGTTCCCTCCGCAACCTCATCAGGCTCCTGCGCCGCCCCAGACGCTTCTCAATCCCACGGCCGATGCCTTCACTTCGCACGCGATGCCGCCTTCCTCGACTACTGCTCAGCAGACGGCGACATCTTCTCTGCAAGGAGATGGGCCAGGTCCCGCCTCGTCATCGGCTGCCGACGATTTCCAGCGCAAGCTCGAGGAAAAAAAGGCAGCGGCAGCGGCCATCGCGGCGCGCTTCGCAAAGCCGCCCAGCTTTGGCGGGCTCGTGCCGGGGACGAATCAGACGCTCGTCGGAACCAGGTGCGCTCTTTTCCCTTCCCTGCGACATAAGCGAGCTCGCTCCTTCAGGCTGACGTCGCCGATGTCTCGGCGCTCGCTCCTTGTCTTTGTCGACCCAGCTCCGCTCCCTCCGATAAGCTGGCCAGCCAGGACGAGGACACGCGCGACTTTGCCACCCGGCTCATGGCCAAATGGGGATATCAGGAGGGTCAGGGACTCGGCGTCAAGTGCGTCGTTTCTGCCCTCAACCCTCAGCTGCTGTTTCTCCTCCTTTGCCGCTGCTGATACGCTGCCGAGTGCTTGTGCCTTTAAATTTTCTCTCCGCAGCGCCGAAGGCATTACCAAGCCCATCGAGGTCGTCCAAACCAAACACGTCCGGCCACCGGCGAGTTCGACGTTCGAACCGGACGGCGGCGGGCGGACGCGCGGCCCGCCAGCCATGGGCAAGATCGTCTCTGAGACGACGGCGCGCAAGGAGGCTGAGGACCGGGCGCGCTTTGGCGACTCGAGCAGAGTCATCACGCTGGAGCATCTCGTCGGAGGGCTGGAGGAGGTCGACGGCGACCTGAGCGAGGAGATCGCAGTCGAGTGCGGAAAGCAGTGAGTCCCTGGCCTACCTCTACTAGCCTCTGCTGCTGCCTCTCGCTGAATTGCCCGGTATCTTGCGTCGTTTGCGTTCCAGCGGCATCGTCGAGCGCGTCGTCGTTCACGAGCGATCGCCTGTGCCGCCTCAACCGGAGGATGCCGTCGTCATCTTTGTCGTCTTCAGCGGCCCAGCCGGCGCGTACGAGGCTATCCGTGCGCTCAACGACCGCTTCTTTGGCGGTCGGCAGGTCGTCGCCAAGTACTTTTCTGAGGCACGCTTCGCCCGAGGAGACAGGCAAGCCTAGTGCAAGGTTGTGCTACGCCGAGCTACGCCTGCCCCGTGCAACGATCCCTCCACCGGCCGCCGTGGGCGATATCTGCTATGGCCGGGCCGGCGCTCCCAATTGCTACCGATGCCGACCGACCCTCAGCCCACTCGCTTACTCGATATGCACCATGAGCATTTGCCTCATGCACCTCATTCGCGTGGCCTCGCTCGCCCCTGGCTCGCCTGCTACGCTCTCGCCAGCCAGCCAATGAGCTCACTCTCCCTTGTTGCGCTCTCCTCCGTTGCAGCAGAGGCCGGCTTGCTCAGCTCTTCATTGCCTTTTCTCCGCGCGGCAAAGCACCGGCGCGAACAAAGCGATCGAGCCCACGATAAGCCGGAGTGACGACGACCAAAAAGAAGCACAAGGCAAAGGGGACGCATGGGCGGCGCTGGCCGGTGACGCAGGCTAAATCGCGCTCATGCTCGGGGGCGGAGCACCAGCTTGTTCGCCTGCGCTTCGCCTGCCAGACTGCGCAGATCGGCTGCCCGACATACCTTCGTCCCTTTTTTTGCAGCTCCACCCAACCGCGGTCTTCGAGCACCATGCTGTTCCTCGACAATTTGACCTGAGGCGCTGTCAGGGTTGCCGGCCGGGTCGAGCTCGTCCGTCTTCAAAAGGGATGGGAGAGCACGGAGGGATAGCAATCTCTTGTCCTGCAACCCATCCCACACCCGTCCCGACACCCTTCCCGCAAGATGGGCATCAAAGATATCTTCCGGAACGGCGCCGCGCACGTCGTCTCGGACGGCACGACGAACGTGAGCGACCGGCTCCACTTTCTAAATGCGACGAACTTCGGCGCTGACCGCCAACCGTGCCTGCCTGACGCGCCTTGCTTGACTCTCGCAGCGAGCCCCTCCTCTCGAGCTCGACGAGGGCATCACCGCCTCGACCCCGATTGACGATGAGAAGGCCGACCTTGAGAAGACGGGCGGCTCGCATATTGTCAACAAGGAGGCAACCTACGAGGGTGACGACGCCGAGCTCGTGCGCGATGTCGACGAGGTAAGCCTTCCTTTGTTCTCCTTGCCCTGATGGCGCCTGTTCCCAAAGTTGACGCCGGGCGACAACGCGCACGTCCCTCTCACAGCTCGAGCAGCGGCTTGAGAACGGCGAGGCCACGCGAGATGACTACCTCTGCGAGGACTCGGCCGACGTCTCGGTCAAGGTCATCTCGACTCGCGACGACCCCAGCATGCCCGTCCTCACCTTTCGCACGATCTTCCTCGGCCTCGGCTTCTCAGCGTTCGGCTCCGTCCTGGCCCAGATCTATTACTTCAAGCCCCAGTCGTGCGTTCGCTGATCTGCCATTGGCCCTTTGGTGCTGCGCCACGGCTCGCGTCCGACGCGCCTTGCTGACTACGTGCATCCGTGCCTTTCATTTCATGAAGGATCTCCGTCTCGCAGGGTTTCCTGATCATTCTGACCTACTTCTTTGGCCACGCCCTGGCGTGCGTTCCCTCCTGTCTTCCTCGTTTTTGTCGACAACTGAGTCTCGAAACACACGCTGACTTCTCTTTTTTTTTTCTCGCGCAGCATGATGCCCACCCGCGGATGGTTCCGCTACCTCAACCCGGGCCCCTTCAACATCAAGGTGAGACCTTGATTCCAAACCTTTGCCCGGTCTGTGCATGTGCTGATGTTGACTTGGCTGCCTTTCCAGGAACACGCTGCTCTGATCATCATGGCGTCGACGGCTTCGGGTTCGGCGACCGGCATCCAAGTGCGCTCGTGCCCCTTCTTGGCTGCCTGTGCAAGCCGCACGCGCTGACCTACTTCTTCCCTATGCTCCCTTAGGTCATCTCAGTTCAGAACCTCTACGTGAGTCTTCGGCTTGACTGCCTCTTGCTCTCTCGTGCGCAGTTGCTGACCCCTGCCCACCCCCCCCCTCCCTCCGACAGTACAACAACCCGATGAACCCAGGAATTGCGCAAGTCTTCCGTTCCTCGTCGTTCTCAGCAGCGACGAAAAGCTGACCAGCCATCCCCCGGTCTTTTAATCTGCAGGATCTTCACGCTCTTCAGCTCGCAGTGCGCCCAGCATTTCCGCATCCAGCTTGCCCCGCGGACTCTAAAGAGCTGACATGACTTCACACGCCGCAGGCTCCTCGGTTACGGCTACGCCGGTCTTCTTTCGGACTTCCTCGTCGCCCCGACGATCTGCCTGTGGCCCCAGAACATCTCCCCGTGCGTTTCGTGCTCTGAGCTTGGCTTTGCTGGGTTCATTGGATCCCAGGCTGACCCTTCGTGCCTCTCGTTCCTTTTCGTCGCAGTGCGGCCATGTTCCAGGCGCTTCACTTCGACGGCGGGCTGTCCAAGCAGCGCAAGAAGATCTTCTGGATCATCTTTACGGCCATCTTTTGCTGGGAGATCCTGCCTCAGTGGATTTTCCCCTGGCTTGTACGTCTTTGCGTTTGAGGAATTTGGGCCCTGGTCGCGAGGCGTAACGCTGATGCTCTTCCTTTCGTTTCATCCCTCCTTTCCCTATCAGACCGGTATCTCCATCATCTGCCTCGCCGCTCCCAAGGTACATACGCCTTCGCTCACCTCTCGGTGCAATTCGTGACTAGCCTCGCCTGGCAAATTGGCGGGTTTCTGACGTCCCTTGCGATCTTCTTTTTGGCGCAGACCACCGTGGTTCGCAACATCTTCGGCGGCGCCAACAACAACGAGGGGATGGCCGTCTTTTCGTGGTGCTTTGACTGGAGTAAGTCTGCCTTACTTCTGTCGATCTGTGTTGGACCCTGCGCTGACCCATCATTACCCTTCCCCCCCCCCCCCCGGTCTTGCAGACCTGATCGGAAGCAGTGCGCTCCACTTCGCCATTGGCCTTCCCTTGGTGCCCACTGCCGGACCTGACCCCTGCCCTCTTTCCGCTCGCCGACGTCATCCGTCTGTTCTGCTGCAGGCTGCCTCTACGTGCGTTCAGTCTCATCCTTGTTCAAGTTCCGCCGGCCGCGTGCTGACCGCCTTTCGCTTTGACCCCTTCTCTCCGAGTAGACGCCGCTCTGGACCCAGTTCAACCAGGACATTGTACGTTGCAGTCGTCGTCCTGTGCCACACTTCAGTCTTCCCCACCCGTGCTCGGCACTGACGCGCACTTGGCCTTTGACTCACAGGGAATTTGCTTCACCTACATCCTGGTTCGTCGTTTTTCTCCTGCGCGCTTCGTAAAGCAAGGCTCGAACTGACTGATTCTCGTCTTCCGTCCGACCTGGCAGATGGCTTCCGTCTACTACGGCAACATCTGGCGTGGCGCGAGCTTCCCCTTCATGTCGCAGACCATCTTCCTCGCCAACGGCAGCACCTACCCGCAGAACGATATCCTCACCAACAACGAGTTTGACGCGGCCAAGTACGAGAGCATTGGCCCGGCCTGGTTCAGCGCGACCAACGCGCTCTACCTGCTCGTCGAGAACCTATCGCTGTCGGCCACCATCGTCCACACGTTCCTGTTCTACTGGCCCGAGATCAAGCCGTTCTTCCTCTCGCTCAACCCGTGGAACAAGACCAACCACATTGTCCACGATCCCCATCACGTCAAGCTCCTCGTCTACAAGCAGGTGCCGCGTTGGTGGTACCTTGGTATTCTGCTCGTCGCCTTCGCCATGGCTCAGGGTTCGTCGATGCCTTCTGCGCGTCGGTCACTGTCTCTCGCGACCGCTTGCTGACGATAGTTGCCACCGCTTCATGTCTCAATCAGCAACCAACTACACGTGAGTCACTTGCACGAGAAGCCTGTCCGGTTCCGTCGGCCCGCCGATCACTGATCATTGCCCTTTGCATTTGCCTCCTCTTGCTTGCCTGAGCAACAGTGGACACAGGTACGTCGAGCGCGACTGCGTGTCCATGTTCCGACCGTCTGATGACTGACAAGTTTGTTGCCTTTGCTGCTGCAGTCAGCTGCCTTGGTGGGCGCTCATCGTCATAATCATCTTGGCGTTCCTCCTCTGCTGCGTGCGTGTCGTCTTGTCTGCCTCGCCTCTTCCGAGCGCCAACCTGACCGATGCTCGTGCATGTTTCTCCCCCCTGCACAGTTCTACGCGACTCTGGCCGCTATCCTCGGCTTCTACCAGTTCTCGTGCGTCCGAATTCGCTGCCTTTTGGTTGTATACCTTGACTGCTGACGTCTGACCCTGACCAATCGACCATCTTCGCTGTGCAGCTCGGGTGGAACGGGATTCTTCCAGATGCTTTGCTCCTACTTCGTTCCGGGCAAGCCGATCGCCAACATGTACGCGGCCCTCTACGGTGCCAACACGATGTCGCAGGGCATCGCCTTGCTTCAGGACCTCAAGCTCGGCCAGTATGTCAAGATCCCGCCGCGCATCACCTTCCTGATGCAGATCATGGGCACCATCGTCGGTAGCGTCCTCAACTACGTCATGATGGTGTCGATTATTTCGGCCCAGCGGCCTGCTCTTCTGTCGGTTGCCGGCACGCGTCTGTGGTCTGGCCAGAACGCCCAGTCCTACAACTCGTGAGTCCTCTGCAGCACACACGAGTCGGCTTCTTCGGGCCCCTCCCTCGTGCGCGCCCCATTGGCTAATCAGGTCTGCCTCCCTCCCTTTCAGGAATGCCATCGCCTGGGGTGCCCTCGGACCGCAGATGTTCGGATGGAACTCGGGCGCCTACAGGATGGTTTGTCCCTCCGCTTCAAATGCTGTCCTCTTGCGTGGGCCACGACTTACTTCTTGCTTCTTGCTTCCTTCCCACAACAGGTTCCGTTCTCCCTCTTCATCGGCCTGTTCCTGCCGCTGCCATTCTACATCCTTCACCGGCTGCGCCCACTTGCCGGCTTCAACAACGTCAACACGCCCATCATCATGCAGTACTCCTCCTACCTCAGTGTTGGAATTGTGCGTTCTGCGTCCACAATGCGCGCTTCTCGTCCTCGCCCACTACCCGTGATCGGCCAAGCTGACCCGCTCTTTGCGTCTCTTCAGAACACGTCGGTCAACCCGGCGATGGTCATCGGCGTCTTCTCGCAGTGGTTCGTCAGGCGCAAGTTCCCCGTCCAGTTCACCAAGTGGAACTACATTCTCGCCGGCGCGCTCGACGGAGGCACGCAGACCATCAGCTTTGTCCGTCCCTCCTCTGATCGACCAGTTTTGTACCCCTTGCGTGATTGCGCGTTGCTGACCCAGGATCTCTTCAACAGATCCTCAACTTCGCAGTTTTCGGCGCTGCCGGCACTGCGCACGCGGCTCCTTACTGGGTGAGTCGATTTCAATGTGTTTCGAGTCCGCTCCTGCCCGGAGCCGCGTAACTGACTATCGGTTGATTAAACAACAACAGTGGGGCAACCCTGAAAACCTGTCGGTCGACCACTGCCTGCTCCCCGACGGCTAAGGTCGCAAGGAGCCATCCGTTCTCCTCCTCTTTCTCCCTTTCTTCTCCTTTCCCTTGCCCCCCTTACCCCTACGGTCCCACTCCTCATCGGCCTGTCCCCCCTCTCTCTTGTATCTACGGTGGACTCCCTTCGCCGCTTTGTATCGTTCACTCTTGAGCCTTCCCTACCGCGAGCACCTTCGCCACGCCCCTTTATAGAGCCTCGATTTGAAGCGTTGCCTTCCCATTTTTCCCGTCCTTTGTTGAGCGCTTTGGCTGATGAACAGGCTTGCTTAAGAAGCGGGATCGTACTCATCGATCCGCAACCTCCTGGAAGGCCGACCACTTGGTCCCGCCCATCTCGCTCAGCCGACTGACGCACCGCTGGAACGCAAATACCTCTTCTTCGCCAGTGAAGATGGGCGAAGTGACCGTCTCATGCGAGGTCAGTTGCAGATCCTCACTCACTGTTGGTCGGCGACATGGGCCACAGCGAGAAGACACGCGTCAGCCTCTCATTCACCTTCCTGTCAGGAGCAGTCAGGAGGACGTACTGTGCCGCTGGTGGTCGCTGAAGAAGCGGTCCGACTCGGACGAGCCGGAGAAGAGTTCCAGCATCGGCGCCTCGGTCGACATGTACAGCTTGGTCTGCGGACGGAGAAGGGAGCTCGGCGTCAGTCTCAGCGAGCGCGACCAGACTGGACCATCGAAACGGTCCGACTCACCCTTGACTCGTAGCAGGCGTCGATGAAAGTGATGAAGCGTCGGGCCTGGGGGGCGCAGGGAGTTTGAAGAAGGGCCAGGGTCAGAGACAAGCCGCCAGCTGCCCAGAAAGGACGAGCGCGACGTACCTTGTCCTTCGTATCGAGGTCCATCTTGGGGACGGCGTGAACAAAAATCGTCTTGAACGCCTTCGTGACCTCGATGTAATCGGCCGCGCCGAGGTTCTTGCCGCAGAGGGCTTCAAAGTCGAACCAGGCGACTTCGGCCGAGCTCTCGGGCACGGCGAGCTTGCGCCCCCAGATTTCGACCTGCCGGCCGGCGATGACCTTCTCGTTTGAGGTGCTGGCGTCGAAAAGCTTGCGGAATTCGGCGGTCTCAGCCCTGGACGTCGCGTCGTAGTAGACTCTTTGGAGCGATCCTGGCACCTGACGGTAGTCTGTCGAGCCGGAGGAAGTTGCAAATCAGAGTCAGCCCCCGGCCGCGCCGCAGAAGCAGGGGACTGGGGCAGACGCACCATCACCCGTAAGGTCGGCGACTTCGAATTGATCCTTGATGAGCTGAATGCAAGGCAAGAACGACTTGCGCTGCAGCCCGTTCTTGTACAGGTCGTCAGGGTGTCGACTGGAACGCGCAAGAGCATGATCAGCCAATGCGAAGATCAATGCGCAGGCAGCAGGAGGAGACTCACTTGGACGTCATGACACAGACGACGCCATACCCCATGAGGCGCTCGAGCAGGTTGCGGAGGATCATGGCGTCGGTGATGTCCGTAACCTGTTGCGGACAAGCAATGCGCAGCGTCAGCGTCACAGCCAGCTCACTTTCCTGTCTTTATGGAGAGAGGGGAGGAGGGGGGGGGGGAGGGGAGTCCGCACCTGGAACTCGTCGAAGCTCAGCACGCGCGCCTCCTTCGCCAGGTCGCGCGCAACCTCACCCATGCGGTCGGCCGTCTCGCCGTAGAGGACCTTGTACCGGTGATTGCGCTTGTGAACGTCGATCATGAAGGCGTGAAAGTGTACGCGCCGGCGCGAGCCGGAGAACTGGGCGGGCAGAGTCGAGTGAAATAGGTCCATAAGCTGCGAACGAGTAGAAGGCGTCAGCTTTGGCGCGTGCGTGCAGAGGACTGAAGGTGAGCGCAGCCAAGGTAGACCTCACCATGGACTTGCCCGTGCCGACGGTGCCGTACAGGTAAAGACCCTTGGGCACGCCGGCCGGGATTGTCATCGTGTTGTCGAGATCTGGGTCGAGCGGGTCGGGCTTGACCTTGAACAGCCGGCTTAGCTGGAGGCGCGCAGTGGTGAGGAGGCGAAGGGAGGTAGGCCTCGATCAGCGGCGAGCGCCGAGCATATTTGGGGGGGGGGGGGGGCAGCGCTCACAAAGTTGCCACCGCCAGCGGCGCTCCGAGGAATCTCTTCCGGAACCGGCGTCGGGTGGTAGTCGCGGAGCCGGTCGTGCATCTGCTGCAGCTTGCCGACGATGCCGCGCTGGTGGTCGTCGTTGAGAAGGACGCCGGACGATATGAGCTGGTCATACCGCGCGAGAGGTCCGGAGCTCGTCGAAGACGACGCCGCGACGGGCGTCAAGGGCTGCTTCTCGACCTGGGACGAGCCAGGAGTCGTCGCCGGCGCCGTCTCTGCTGCTGCTGGGCTGGACGACTGGTGGCGAACGCGAGCCGACCGAGCGGCCGCCGCCGGCGCTGGCCGTGGGCTGAAGGAGGAGGTTGAGGCGAGCCGAAGAAGCGAGCGGCGGCTCATGGTCGACCGCACAGGAGAGGAGCTGAGCGTTCTTGGGCTTAGGGTATCGCTATGGAGAGCCCGGTCTCGAGAGCTGTGAGAAAGGGAAGCCGGGAGAGGGGTATAGAACAGAAGGGCAGAGGGGGCAAGGGCAAGAAGGGGGTCGTCGTCGTCGTCTTTGCTCCGGATGCCCGTCAAAACTCGGACGGTCCAGCGCGAGTTGGCGCGAGCCGAGCGCACGCGCGTGTCGCCGCCGACCGCGGCACTGCGCATATCGACGGCGGCGAACGAGCACGGCGAACGCTGGCATCACTCGGGGCTCGAACTCGCATGCGTGGTCAAACGAGCTTAGGCGAGCGGCAGAGAATGTGGCCTTCTAAGCGCGCGCAGCGCACGCGCAGGGTGGTGTTGCGGACGTCGGTCAGCGTCCCGGACTTCGCATCGCAGGACACCATGATCATCAGAGAAAGCACACGCAGGCTGCGCTAGAGACGCCGAGGTGGCTGGAAGGACGGCGTATCGTGCAATAGGGGTGACGGTGAGACCAGCTCTGGTCGTCGAGCGACTCAAGCTAATTGCAGCGCGAGAGAGGGGGAAAGGGAAGCAGCAGGATGGGAATGAGAAGAAGAGATGAAGGCAGGTCAGCGCGCTGGAAGATGTAGCCGAAAGGAGAGGTCTGCAGATGGAAAGAACGCACCTGAGCGGGGGTCATCGGCCGCAGGTAAGAGTGCGCGCTCATTTGCGCGAACCTGCGTGGGAACCGCGACACTCCACTTCTTCCCTGCTCGACGCGCACCCAACTCGGGTGAAGACGAGCAGATGGCCGCGAGAGACTGGAGGGATGGGCCGCTTATGCGGTGGGGGGATGTTGCGGATGGTGCGACTTGGAGGAAGGAGGCTCGTGGCCCGTGTGATGAGGAGGAGGAAGGCGATGGCGGCCGACGCTGGAGGCATGTCCGCCCTCTCAGCCGCACGACCCGCACGTCGACTGGCAGGCCGAGATGGCTGCGGCAAGGGACAGCGGGCAGGGAGGGTCAGCTTGCGGCAACGACACTGTGAGACGTGACCCAAGAAGCAGACACGCACTCGGCCCGCCGCTCCTTATCGAGCCTTGCTTCCTGCCCCCTCCTCCACCGCCGCCGCCATTGCGCCTGGCAGCGCCTACGCCGACATTGCCCGCGTCCGGATCAAGGAAACTCTTGATCAAGAGCTTGAGCAACGTCCAGGCGGCCGACAGCCACGCCAGCAGGCGGTGGACGACGGATGGTTGGGCGCGCGGTCGGATTGCGCCGGTCGAGTCGACGAAGGAGCCTCGGGCGGTCTTGCGAGCCTCGTCATCAGTAGAGGACGGCGACGGCATGACCTGTTCGGCTCTAGAAGGAGAGGCGCTGCCGGTGTGTGTCGTCGTCCAGGTCTAGGGGTGAGTCAAGTACGGCGGCCGCTGACAGTAACAGGAAACGGCCGGTCACTCGGTCGGCTCCGGCTGCTTGCTCGACCTCGCGCGTCGACCTTCCGCCGAGCCACTCGACACGATCGTCGACGTATCCCCCCTGCTCTTCAACGCGCCCAAGCTAGATCTCGCAGTCTCAGATACGCAGCAGCAGAGAGATGCTGACCAGCCAAAGGTTCTGACGCCTCGCAGGGGCTGCGGTGCCGTCGTCGGCTCCCTCGAGTTAGCCAGGCTGCGGCAAGCCCACCGACGACACGACACCCACATGGTCCCTTTTCAGCACCCTGCTCCTTCGCCGGCTGCCAAACGCTCAAGAGGACAAGGATCAAAGCTGACCGCTCGTCAGCTGATCAACTCCATCATGACCACTTCATTCGATCCAGCGTCGTCCCCACCGCCTCCGCCGCCGGATAGGTTCGTCGTCCCGGAGGCCGCCGTCCGCGCGCGGATCGCCGCCAGCACGCCCATCCGATTTGACTCCTGCACCCACGAGCCCTACCTTCAGCTCGAGGCGCCGCTGGAGCGCTTCAGGCTCACACCCTCACGCTATTCGGATGCCGAAGATCTATCGCGGGTCCTGGTGCGTGTTCTCGACCCGGCGCCTGCTTTCCCTTGGACCCTCCTTGCCATGTCTCGCAGCGCGCACTGAAGCCCTCGCCTTCTCGCGTCTTAGTCGACACTCTCGGTCGCTCGCAATCTTCTCGGACCCCCATTTCCCTACCCAGCGGCTCGTGCTGGCAACTGGCTCCGCATGCTGCGAGGAACAGCGACGTCAACCTTTGTCGCCCTCGCCGAAGGGACCTACCAAGGCCTGCCCGGTCACCCCTTCTGTTTCCTGCGTGAGGTCGCAGACGATGGCAGCGGCGATGCTTACGTCGGCGAGATATCGATGGGGATTGACGAGGACGCCTCTCGGGTCGCGCCAGTCCAGCCTGGCTGGGAGGCCTGGCGCAACGAGAGCGTCTGGACTATTGGAGGTCAGTTTTGATGTCCTCCCTCCTCTCCCTCTCAAGACCGGCATCTCGATCATCTGCCTCGGAGCTCGTCATGTGAGCCTTTCTCCGCTCAACTTCTGGTGCAGTCTTTGTACAGACGCGCCTGACGTTGTTGACGCGTTTTTAACGACCCTGGCGTTATGTTTCGACACAGACCACCTCAGTCTGCCACATGTTCAGCGGCGCTTGCCGTTGGTTCCGCCTTGACTTGCTGACGAGTCACTCCTTGCCATCACTCTGCGTAGCCTGCCTGTCCCAGGACTACCACGGCCGCGGCCTGGCCAAGTCGGCCGTTCGCACACTCATGCAATTTGCCATCGCGCACGCGGGCGCGACCGAGGTCCATGCCGAGTGTTTTACGCGCAACCAAGCGTCGGTCCGACTCTGGCTCGGCGCGGGCTTCGTCAAGAACGAAGCAATGAGCGGCAAGATTATCTCGGTCGTCGCGGCCAAGGGCGGAGGGGAGGAAGAGGAGGTCTGCCTGGTCTGGGCGTTGGAGTGACGGGCGCAAGACAGGTCGGGTCGCTGGCGCTCACACCGAGATTGCACCGTCCGCTCCCTCCTCCCAGAGCTCGTGTTGCACCTGATTTAGCGGGCATCTCGGGCGAATTCGTGGCGTGCGATGTGCGGATTGGATGAGGTTCTCGCTCGACGACTTTTTTGTGTGAGCGCACCTTGGCCGCCTCCGCCGCCTGCGGCCACCGTTCTTCGGTCGCCTGCGTCCGAAAAGGCCCCTCGCTCGCACGCACACACACGCGACACTTCGTTTGCACGTCCAATATACAAGCGGCCCCGGAACGCGACACAGCTGTTTGCCGCCCTCCTCTATGTCTTCTACGCCCTAGCGCGCAGCACCATGCCGAGAGAAGGCGCGCTAAGGATGAGCCGACGGTAGAGAGTGACTGTGTCGTGCTGCCGATGGCGTTGGCCAAGGCCTCCGCCCGAGGGTACAAAAGATCGGTCGCTCTTCCTTCGCATGAGCGGTCTCCGTCTCCATCGTTCATTCCCTGCCCTCGCCCTCCCTGCAGATGGTCCGACTCCTTCCTGCGCTGCTGTCATCGTCCTCGGCTGCCATTGCCGCCTGCGCCGGCGGGCTCGTCATCGCGGCCACTTTCGCCGACGCTGCGCCCTCGCCCTCGACCACCACCATCTCTTCCTCTTCCCTCGCCGCCTCCTCTTCTTCCTTCACCAACATGTCGTCAGCCCTTCAGACTGTCCTCATGGGCTCTTACTCCTCCAAGGGCGCCCACGTCGTTTACTTCACTCCGCCTTCGACCGCCAACGGGACCGACGGCCAGCTCGAGCTCGGGCCGTCGCTGTTCCTCGGCGACCGTGCCTCGTGGATCGCCCAGCACCCGACTGAGAAGGACGTCGTCTACGCTGTGCTCGAGGCCGAGCCCGAGGACGGGCAGATCGTCCAGGCCAGGCTTGGCCAGGATACAAAGAGCGTTGAGGTTGAGGGCACCAAGTCGACGCTCGGCGCCGCCCCGTTCGTCCCACCTTGCTCGCCCATCCCTTTTCGCCGAGAAGCTGCCGCCGACGACTGACCCTTGCCTCGTCCTCTTCCTCCTGGCGTGCTGTAGAGCTCATTGTGCAGTCATCGCCAACGGCAAGGCCCTCGCCGTCGCCAACTATGCTGGTGCGTACCAAGCCCCCCATTCACGCTCAGCTTCGCAGCCGATGGCGGCTGACATCATCGACTCCATCGCCAGGCGGATCCGTCTTCCTGCAGCCGCTTGAGCCTAACGGCACTTTCTCGTCGACGCCCGGCAGCCTGCTCAAGTTCCCGTATGAGAACACGACGACGCCGCTGCGCAACGCCAACCGGCAGGAGGCAAGCCACCCGCACGAAGTCGTCGAGGTGATCGTCGGCGGCAAGACCGAGATCTGGGTGCCCGACCTCGGGCAGGACACGGTCTGGCGCATCGAAGTCGACGAGGACAAGGCTGGTGCCGTCAGCTGGAAGCTCAAGGAGGGCGAGCACCTCGCCGGCGATGAGGGTGGCGGACCGCGGCACATTGTCGTTGGCGACCAGGGTCCGTCCCTTCCTCTCCTGCGTTGCGCGCCGCGCCCTGCGAAACCTGCGCTGACCTCCGCCCACCTTCCCCTTTGCTCTCAAACAGGCAAGGACCTTTACGTTCTAAACGAGCTCCTGCCTGCCGTCGTCCACTCGCAGGTCTACGGCGCCAAGACGAAGTTCATGTCGAAGACCTCGGTCATCCCGCCGCCGCCCGCGTCGCCCCTGACGCAGAACACATTCCCGTCGGGCGCCGAGCTCCTCATGCTCAAGTCGACGACGCCCCACCCGACGCTGCTCGCCTCGACGCGGACGCTGTTCGACCGCCCGACCGACAGCTTGGCCATGTTTGACGTTCTGCCTTCGGGCGAGCTCGAGCTGAAGCAGTTTGTCTACCCCAAGGGGCGGGAGTTCCGCGCGGTCGGCGTCTCCCAGGATGAGCGCTTTATCCTGACGGGCGGGCAGGAGGACGGCTGGGTGTCGGTCCTCGGCCAGGACGGCGAGGGCAAGTGGCGGCCCGTTGTCGAGCCGGTTCAGGTCGACCAGCCGACCGGCGTGCTCTTCCTGTAGACAGACATCCCGACCCCCTTTCCCTGATCCCCCCACCTCCCCTCATACAGCTTCACACTTCCGCTGCATAGATGCTCTCTTGCCACAGGATAAGTCATTGCGCTGACCGCGGTGCGCGACAGAATTGAGCAGAAAAGGTACGAGTACATGCGCCTCTAAGGGCAGCCAAGAGCAGGAAGAAGGGTGTACAGCCAGTCTGGTCCCCAAGTGGGGAATTGCACGAGGACAAGGATCAGGCGCAGAAGCGGGCAGGTGGACGGCATCAGAGGAGGTCGAAGTCGTCGAGCTGGTCGTCCGCAAGCAAGGCAGCGCAGGTGGGGGTCAGGACGCGGGTCAGGAGGGGAAGAGGGAGCAGCGTCGGAGGGAAAGCAGCGGCGCACCTCATCATTGTACGACATGACGGTACGCTTGACGCGGCTCGTGTCGACCCAGGTAACGAAGTCCTCGCTGGAGCGGGTGACGAGGTAAGCCGGGTCCGTCACGGTCGAGGGGCCGACGCGGATGTGGCCCTGCTCGATGTACTTGACCGCCTGGGTCGACCAGAGCCGAAGGGGGACAAGGGTCAGCCGTCCGCGCTTGACGATGAGAACGCCAAAGTCAAAAGCCGAACGCACCGTGCCAACCGTCTCGGCCATGCGGAGTCGGCAGCAGACGACGGCGAGCCTTCGGCGGCAGAAGCCCGAGACCGTCACCTTGTTCTCGACGTCACTGAGCTTGTTCTCGAGGTTGAGCAGTCCCATGTCGTACAGCTTGGACAGCAAGTCGCCCTCCTTCTGCGCTCGGAACGGGTCAGCCGAAGGCAGCAACGACAAGCGATGGGCCAGCTGGCGGATCGAGCCGGCCAGCTTGTTGTATCTTGCGAGCGCAGAGCGAACGGGAAGAGACAAGGTCAGTACGAGCAGGTGGAGAGCGCGGGTCCTGTGGCCAGGCTTCCGTTCGTCTCAAGTGAGCGCGGCGGTCATCAACGACGAGCGAGCCGACAGTCCGATTGCCTATGAGTCCATATCGAGCGAGCGGAAGCAGGGCTCCCACGGACAGTCTCTCTTCTCCCAGCTCGAGCCAGCTGTGGCAAGTGAAGGAAGGCCAGGCGCGACGACCTCGCCGCCTCGCACCCCCCGGTCCGACCTTCCCCTCAGCTCCTCGACCGCCCCACGACACGAAGGTATCAGACGCACTTAGTGTAGTCCTCACGGTCCTGAAGGTGATACCTTCGCATGACCTTTGTCTCCCGCAACGACGCATCCTGCTTGTACTGCGCGAGGCCAGCCGGGGTGAAGGAGAGAGAGGGAAGGTCAGCGTTTCCGTGCGCACCCGGACGCGGTCCGAGCTTCGCCAGACACGGAGACAGCAGCGGTTGAGCAGGGGCAACGGACGTTGAGGAAGTCGGTCTTCTTGAGGAGCTTCTGCTCGTGGTGCTTGAGTTGACGCATGGCAGGCCCAGGGACGGTCGATGGGGTCGAGGTGCAGGTCGAGGTCCATTGACGGGTCGGGGCGTCGAACGAACCTGCGCGGGCGGCGGCCCCGTCCGAAACTGCACTTGCCGTTCGCGCGCGGTGGAGGCGGCCTGCGCGTGAGGCGCCCTCGCCAGCAGAGCCCTCGCTCGGTGCCTATCACAGCATATCCAGACTAGCACCTCTGGACAGTCAGGGAGTAGGGCTCTCGATCGGTATACATCATGACCAGGTTCTGGTAGTTGAGGGAGGAACAGAGAGTGGAAGGGTCAGTGAGTGAGTCTCCAGCTGCGGGCGCCGCCGCCGCTTGGTGCCCGCCGCCGTCATCTCGCTCGCTCCCCCCTTCCATCCGGCTCCCCCAAACCGACACCACAACCACGCCGAACCCTCCGTCTGCACCGACCTGCTACTCAATAATCTCGTCAGTCTGTCTCGCCTCTGGCTCGCTCTGGATCTGTCGAGCCTTCGCTCTGCGGCAGCCTGTCGATGGCCTTGGACCTCTGCCCATGCTGACCCCTCTCCCTGCCCGGTCTCCTGTCCCGCAGGCGCCGCCTCCACGCCAGCAGCTCCTTGCCGCCTTTCCTTCTCCAATCTCCGCCTCCTCGCTCCAGCCCGCTCCACATGAGCTCGTCTTCAGGCTTGCTCCAGTGGCTCGTCGACTGGTTCCGAGCCGCCTTCTTCTCTAAAGAGCTAGAGATCGCCATCGTCGGGTCCGTACCCCTCTGTCCGAGCTTTCCATGCCATGTGCCCTGGCGCCGCTGCCTTCCTTCCCTTGCTGACATCTTCAGTGCCCTCTTGCCTTGATACGATACTCACGTACACAGTCTTCAGGCCTCGGGCAAGACGTCCTTTGTCAACGTGCTCTCTCACGGCCAATTCTCGGACGATGTCGTGCCGACGGTCGCGTTCAACGTGCGTCCTGCGTTCTGCCATGTACCCTCTGGCCCTCTCGCTCGCTTCGCTTCCTTGCTCGCCCGAATGCTGGGTTCGCTGGTCGAGCCCTGCCCTCTTCACTCTTTCGCGACTCATTCTGTTCTCGTCGTGCCTCGCTCTCGCCGCACGTCTTCCTGAAGCGTGGCTCGCGCATGGGATCGAGCTTGAGCTGACGAGGCTTCACCTTTCCCCCTCGTCACCCTTGCAGTTGAGACGCGTCAAGAAGGGCGCTGTCACGTTCAAAATCTGGGTGCGTCACATCCTTCCCCTTGCCTCTCCTCCTTCCCCTCCTCGTGCTCTTGCCGAACTCAATCGCTTCATGCCGTCTCACCGCAGGACGTCGCTGGCCAGCCCAAATTCCGAAACATGTGCGGACAGACCTTGCTCGCCTCGCTCGTCGATCCGCCCTTCGGTTGCAAAAGCTGATTTTTGTCGCCTCATGCCGTCGATCTGTCAGGTGGGAGCGGTATTGTCGTGGTGTACAGGCGATTGTGTGCGTCCCGCTTGGTCTACACGATTCTTGGCTCGCACTTGTGTTCGCTCGCTCGACCAGCGTACTCGCCAGACGAGGGCGTCGACCATCGCATGCGCCGGACGACAAGCTGATCATCCTATCCTTATCACCGCTTGTCTGATGCAGCTACGTTGTCGACTCAGCCGACGTTTGTCGTCTCCTTGGCCTCGCCTTCCGATGGCCCGTTCACCGCGCTGACGCCCTGCTGCGCATGCCCCATCGCTCGCCAACCAGGCCGAGAGCCTGCCTTCGTCGACGGCCGAGCTGCACGCGCTACTGTCGATTCCGGAACTCAAGGGCGTACCGCTGCTGATCGTGCGTAAGCTTTCTCTTGCGCTCCTTCACTTCCACGGCCATGGGAGTGTCCCTCGCTGACCCCCTCATCACGCTGGTTTCCCTACAGCTCGGCAACAAGTCGGACCTTGACGAGGCTTTACCAATCGAGGGCCTGATTCGCGAGATGCGCCTCGATAAAATTACCAACCGCCCTGTCTCTGTGCGTCTTCCCCACCTCTCAGTCGGCCCCGACGTTGGACACTTCGCAGCGCAGACACCCTGCCCTACGCGAACCTTGCCCTTCCTTGCCCGAGCCTCGCAACACAGCACAAGACGTCTGACGCTTGCTCCTCTACCTACACGGCCACAGGCTTACGCATCGAGCATGAAGACGCAGCACAACCTCGATATCGTGCTCGCGTGGCTGACGCAGCGGGCAAAGTAGCCTGCGTCTCGGTATTGGGTCTGTCAGACCTGTGAGGACGACCCCTGCCCTCTCCGCTCCTTTCGATCTCGGCCGTCGCCACTATCCTTGATACCCCCTCACGCCGCCACATCACCCTCGGTCTGTCTCATACGCCATCCTCTCCCCCCATCATTCCCTCCCACGATCTTACGTCCGTCACGTCCTCGACCTCTTGCCACCGATCCGGCTAGCAATACCACTCTTCAGTCCTCCTTCCTCCCCTCAAACGGCCGTCAAGCCGCAATGTCCACGTTGCCACCGAACCTCCCACGCAGCAAACCATTCCGACGATGGGTCGCCTCGCCAGCCCGAGCTCTGCGCTGGGGTGTCAAGGCGAGGCCTCGAGCGCGGCAAGCAGAGACGCGATGCGGCATGCGGCGGCTTGGAGAGACGAGCTCTCGTCTCGGCCTCAAAGATTGGAGGCGGCCGGCGTGTGGGCCGGCGCATGTGAGGGAGGGCGGGCAGGCAGGCAGAGGTTGGAGGAAGGGGGCTCGGTCCAGGGGTCCGGGAGGGCGAGAAGCCGGCTGGCGCAGAACACACGCCGGGGTCCGGTCGAACGGCGCTCATCAGTCTTCGGCCCTGCAGATGTCTGGCAAGGTCGTTACCCGCCGAATGTAGTCTGACTGGGCACCGTAGACAGAGAGGAGGGAAAGCGGTCGTTTGAGAGAAAGTCGGCCCCCGGCCCCACCCCGCTCGCCGAACCCCCCTCCTCTAAGAACAAGAACCCAAAGATGGAGAGAAAGTGTGGAGAAGGGCCAGCCGCCCACCCCTCCCTGTCGTCGTCAACCCATGCCCGCCACCGTGCGCAGCCTGACTCATCCCGTCCACTACTTCTTCTTGTTCATCGGCGCCGGGTCGCCCTTGGCAGCCTTCTCGATCGCGTCATAGTCGGGCTTGGGGAGGGCTGGTGGGGTCCAGCACCCGTCAGGGCGAAGATGGTCAGTCGCTGTTTGCGAGGCATCGGCGAGCGAGCGGGCAAGGAGGAGGGAGCGTACCGGGCTAGGGGGGCAAAAGGGGCAAGCGGGCGACAGGGCATGACGACCACGACGGGTGGGCAAGTGTCGGTCAGCTCGCGGGCAGAGAGAGGCACATGTGCTCGCGAAGGGCGAGGAGAGAAAGCAAGAGAAAAGGGACCGACGTGCTTGGCCTCGAAATGCTCGATCAGATTGTTCCTGAAGGAAAGGAGGGGAGGGGTCGAGCGGCAGGAAGTCGTCAGCCCGCAGCCTCGTCGACGCACCGCAGCTCCAGACCGCCCCCTCAGCCCATGCGCCGCACCCAAAAGGGCGGCTGGCTGCAGGGACAGCAGGTGCGGAGGGGAAGGGAGTGAGGGGATGGGGGCGGGCGGATACAGCAGGTGCGGGGAGGAAGGAGAGAAGGTGATCGAGACGCGCTTGTTGGCAACCGGCTGCTTGCAGGATGGGCACACGATCTTCACAGCCTTGTTCATGGCCTGCAGATGGCTCGTGCCGCCCTTGGCCGCCTTGAGCCTGAGTGCCGGCGGAGGTTGAGACCCATCAGCGTCAGAACTCGCTTTGGTCCAGTCGACTAGAAACAATGGGCGAGCAGGACTCACTTCTCGGCGTTCTTCTGCTGAGCCTGGACCTGTTGGGTCGGGCGAGTGTATCAGGAAGGGTTCGACATGAGGTTAGCCCAGGCGGGCCCAGAGCGTCGCCGAGGGAAGGGCAGGCAAGAGGCAGGGCAGCGATGCGATACCTTCTGGAGACCGCGAGCCATGACTGCAAAGTTGGGTTGGAGGACAAGGGTGACCGAGTAGAGGGCAGGCGGTGGGCTGAGTGACAGGCGCAAAGGGGCGAGCGAGCGAAATCCCTCCTGTCCCGTAGGCCGAGACGCGCACGGGCGGAGGACTCCGGTAACCCTAGCTGAGGGAGGCCCTTGCGAGAACCCTCGTCGGCGGCGCGCGCACGTTGCGACGCGACGGACGCTCGTACAAGACGAGCTCATGGAAGGACGGCTGACCAGGCAAGAGACAGGCGGCAGGCACGGAATCATCATGGACATGCTCGACATCGTGTCGTATGACGAACCTCCGTTCCTTCCTCGCCGGCGTTTGGCCTCAAAACCAGAAGCTGCATCCCCAGCCCGGCCCTCCTTCCATCCGCATAGCGTGCCACCAGCCAGGAGGCAAGACAAGCAGATCGCCTTCCTCGAGCACACCCTCGAGCGCATCGGGGAGGGCTTCGGTGTAGAAGCGCGGGTACGACGCTGGGCTCGGCGGCGTCGACTGCAGCAGCGGCACGCGTGATGTGTTGGACATGAGGGCCGTCGCCGCGCCGCCCTCTTCCTCTTGATCTTTCTTGTCGTCGTCGGCGCCATCCTTCGATGAGGCGTAAGGGTACATGGCGGCGTGGTGGGCGGGCGGGACGAGGAGCACGCGCTTCCTGCCGACGACCTGCGCAAAGCAATTGTAGAACGGGTCGGTGTGGGCCGGGCTGCCCCGGCCGGCGTCGCCGACCCAGACGTTGGTGACGACACCGCTGGCGG
The DNA here is from genome assembly GCA_014825535.1 of Cystofilobasidium bisporidii. Classification (NCBI taxonomy): domain Eukaryota; kingdom Fungi; phylum Basidiomycota; class Tremellomycetes; order Cystofilobasidiales; family Cystofilobasidiaceae; genus Cystofilobasidium; species Cystofilobasidium bisporidii. The sequence continues at coordinate 136,559 of MVAK01000015.1, forward strand.
TCGCAGGCGGCTGGTAGGTCGACGTCGGGCTCGAGGGCGGGCAGGCGTAGACATAGTCGGGCGTGAGGATGTCACGCGCCAGCGCGGGGAACTGGAAGAAGAGGTCGTGCTGGGCGAGGTAGAGGGGCGGCGGCGAAGGCTGGTCGTCGGCCAGAGCAGTCTCGATAGGCTTGTCCGTGTGACTTGACGCCGATTCGCTGGCGTCCGACGTCCTCAGGAAGCCTGCCCGCCGGAGAAACTCGTCCCAGGGCAGCAGCGCCTGGCCCCAGCCCTCGTCCGTGTAGCCACCGCCGCCGGCCGCGTCAATCTCGACGGGAACAATTCGTCCCCTGCCTCCCGCTCGAAAGAGGTAGTTGCCGTCCTTCCATCTGCGATTCGGGTCGACGACCGCTGGCCAGCTTGTCGCGCGCAGGTAGCCGGGCAGGATGAATGGCTTGTCGAGCAGCGTCTTGAGGTAGGCCGACAGCGACGGCGGCGCTGCGAGGCGAGGGATCGCGGTTGGAGCGAGGGACAGAGCAGGCGGCGTCGACCCTGATGAGGTCCGACGAGCGCGCTTGAAAGGAGGCGCGGCCGCCGCGTCTTCATCGTCGTCGTCACTTGCTGCGGACGGCGTCGTGGCCGGTAGGGGCGGCAGATGGGCCTGCTGGACGTGTTCGATTAGAGCGAGGACAAGGTCGACCCGGTCTGGTGCGCCAGCTATGATGAGGACGCGGTCAAGCCTGCCTACGGCGTCCTCCCAATCGGTCTGGGTCCGGCCAGCCGGCGTCAGGCAGTCGGACAAGGCCCACAGCAAGCCGACCTCGGAGTAGAAGCGCCGCGCCGACGCGGGCACGGCTGCGTACGGCTGGGCCGTGATGTGCTCGTGCGCCAACAGTAGCAGGGCCGCATACCGGTGGCGGTGAGCCGCGAGTGGTTCGTCGAAGAGCAGCGATCGATACTGTGCCAGCGAAGACGACGAAAGAGGGCCAAGTGCTGTGGGCGAAGATCAAGGCCAGAAAGGGAGGGGCGAGGGAGCTCAGTCGGCCGGCTCACGACTGGCAGAGGGATGGGTCAAGCAGAGGTCGGCCCACTCACCAGGCTGAGTCCGCGGCCATTCCTCGCGCAGGATCGTTAGCAGCTCGAGAGGCAGGCCGAGGGCGTCCATCTTGGTCGACTGACAGTCCAGGGCCAGGCAGCGAAGTCGACGCGACCCCGCAAGAGCAGCCGACCTCCTCACGACTTGGTGTAATGCTGATCAATCATGATCGGCATCAATGAGGAGGATGCCCAAGCGCAACGCCAACGACCTCTCTCATCACCTGCCCCCAACTCCTCCAGGGGGACTTCGGATGCCATGACCATATACCATAAACCAGCCGACTCTCTGCTACGACCTGCACAGCTCACAATTAATGGCCTGGCAGGACAAACCATCATGCAGCTCGGGTTGGCTCGCTCGTCAAGCTGCCCGACGTACGGCCGGTCGACAAGCACCAGACGCCGGCAGCATCGACCCCCGGCCTACAAGCCGAGGCTTTGGCCTCCGTCCTTCCCGCTCGTGACGCCGCACGTTGGCCACCCTCACCTGCTCGTTAGGGCACGCGGCATCGTCAGGCAGAGACTCTGGACAGGTTGCCGCTGATGCTTTGCTGACAGAAGAAAAAAAAACCCCTTTGAAGGGTAGCAGCTGGTCTGCAGGCTGCTCGAGGCGACGTCGCCCAGCGGCGCGCCCCGCACGCGGGCGGCATCCCGATCTTGGTACGGCCGACAGCCAGCCGCGGGCAAGGCATGGCACGCTACGAGGGCGGCAAGCGGGCGTGGGAATCGTCGAGCCCGGTGCCTCGGGTCTCATGAAGGGGCAACATTGCGCTCGCGGATCAACTTGGCGGCGCCCACCGCTCGCGCGGGCGGCCAACCTTGCTTGCGTGCTGCGGCTGACCACCTGCGTATGTACGGAACAGGGAGGCACACTCTTCTCTGAAGTCTGTACGGAAAGGCAGCGCCGCGCTCGCCTCACAGCTCGCGATGTCAGTGTCCACGCGGCAGGAAGAGTGCCCCTTCAGTCGCGGCGGCGGCGTGGATGTCCCGTAGAATTGGTCGCGCAGGCGTGAAACCGGTGCGGCGAAGGTTCACCGTCGCGTCTCTCCCCTTCACGCGTCGCTGAAGAAATCAACATCCCCTCGTTTCCTCACACAAAAACTCTAACGCTTCTCGGAGGATTCGCCAGCCTCAGTCGGAAGCCGGGCGTGCGGGTTGTGCAACCAGCGCAAGGGACTATCACGTCGGCTCCGCGTCGGTTCGGTCAACCGTTCGCGTCCCCTTGATCCTGTGGGACGTGCCTGACTTTGCTGACTGGTCTCACGAGTGACTCTTTTTTCCGCTCGGCTCTGTGCGCTGCTGAACCCTGGGCGATCCAGTCACGCTCAACCTGGGCACAACACTGGGCCGCTGTCGCGCTGCATGTTGTCGACCGTACAAGAGGACGTCCTTGCAGGCGCTCTTGCCTCCTCTCTTGTGCGACGCCCCTCTCAAGCTTGACTTCTCCCTCCCTCCCTCAAGAATCAGCTCTTCCCCTCCTCTTTTCCTTTTCCAGGCTAGTTCTTCCTCTCCTCAACATGCACATTCCTTCCATCGTCGCCGTGCTCGCAGGATCGTCTGCCCTCCTCTCTTCGGTCGCGGCCTATCACGACGGACCTCTCAACCACCTCCACATCCCCACGACGACCCTGACCGAGCGCGCCATCACGGTCCCTGTCTGCGTGCGTGCGCTCGGGTCTTCGCTCTGCGCTTGGCCGAACCTCTGACAGACTCTGATCTGCATCCCGTTTTCCTCCACCCTTCAGGTCAGCGTCGGCGTCGACCTCGACCTTCGAGACGCGCTGACCGCCCTCACTAGCAACGAAGGCGGCCTACTCAACACCCTTCTCAGCGGCGTCCTTGGCTTCGTTGATGACCTTCTCGCCCTGACAGACCTCAACCTCGACCTCGGCCAACTCTGCCTCTGCGCCAGTGAGTTTGCACTGCTTTTCGTTGCGGCCGCCTCGCCCATTCGGGTGATCGCGATCATCAGCTGACTCGTCGACGTTGCACATGTGTCTCCAGCCGCCAACGCCCTCACGCCCGACACGCTTGCCAACATTAACCTGCTCGGCCAAATAGCCGGCAACACGGGTCTCTTAGGCCAGGTTGCCAGTCTTGGTCAGCCGCTCTTTCACTCTCAAAACGCTTTCGAGCCTTCGAGCTTCGGTCCTGACCTGCCTCTCCTGCTCATTTGGCGCAGTGACCGACCTCGGAGAATTTCTTGAGCCGCTCCTCCTCGGTCTCGTCAGCAGCCAAGCCCCGACGACGCAATGCCTGTACCCGGACGGCGCGACGCCGCTGGCCGCCGGGGACATGTGCGGCTCCGACTGCGACTTTGGTGCGTGTCTGCAGTCGAAGATTGTCCTTGGTCCGCGGTGGACAGTTCCCTCGAAAGCTGACGCCTAGTGATCTGTGTACCAGCCTGCCCTGCCGGCCAAGAGCGCGACGGCGACGACTGCATCACGACCGGCTCACTCCGCGCGTCGGCGAGGAGCAACGTCAAGCGCACGCTCAAGCGGAGGTCGCGCTGCGCCTGTCTGCAGAACTTGATGACAGCTTGCCCCGTCTCGACCTTCCTCGCGCACGGGCAGGTTGTCGCCGGATTCGAGTGCATCGACACCCGGTCCAACCTCGAGTCGTGTGCGTCCAGCCGTGCCCCCTCTTCCCCGACCTCCCTCTTGACCCACTTACGCTTACAATGACCACATCCTTCGTCCTTCAATCTCAGGCGGCGGTTGCATCACGCCGTTTCCCGGCAACGCGGCCGGCCAAGACTGCACGGCGATCGCCCATGCCGACTCGGTTAGCTGCCAGGCCGGCCGCTGCGTCGTCGACTCCTGCGCCCAGGGCTACGCCCTGTCGGCCGACGCCTTGTCGTGCGAGGCTCGCCGCTGAACCCTGCATCTCGCGGTCTTTGCCCCCTTCCGTGCTCCTCCCTCCTTTCTGCTCCTTGCTTTGCCCACTGAAACCCCGCCCCCGATATCTGAGCTTATACCTGATTGCCTTAATCCCCCCTTCTTGTTCCCCCCTTTCCCTCTCGCTCTATTTCCTGCCCCTTGTCTCCCATCGCGATGACCGTGCTCAGTGTATCCAAAAGTCAGTCAACGCGCGCTGTACTTGCAACGATGTCAGCCGCCAGCCACAAGGCTGAGCAGAGTCGGCGTGAGTGCGCGCGTTCGACGGCCCAATTCGAGGACGACATTCTGATCCGCTTCATTAGTAGGTCGGGCTCGGCCGGCGACCGCCTCGAAAGTTGACCGGCTCGGGGCTGGCGTCCCTCCGCCGTTGCGGCGGTGGTGAAGGGGACCTCGATGCCCCGCCCCTGCGCGCAGCCCAGCCGCCCACGTCTCTTGCGCCATTGGAGAAGTCGCCCGACGGCTTGGCACCCCAGCCGTCTCGGTGGGAGCCGTTAGAGAAGCCGCCGCCGCCGCGGGCTGCAAAGCCTCCTCGGTCGGACGCGCCCCATCCGCCCCTCGCTCCTCCGCCGCGGAAGTCATCGCGCTCGCCAAAGCCTCCCCTGCCTGGTCCCCCGAAGCCACCTCGACCGCCCCTAAGACCGTTCTCGAACCCGCCGTCGCGACCCGCGAAGCCTCCCCGGCCACGACCGCCTCGGCCGCCGCCGAAGCCGCCGCGCGTCCAGCTGCCCTCGGGCGCGCCTCCCCGATCAGCAGGCCCGTTCATCGGCGGCAGGGGTGCCGTTGACCGCCAAACTCCACCAGCAGCGGGCGCCGCGTGAGGCGCGCCTGGAAGCCCTGCCGCCGCCGGAGTGACCGCTGCCGAGCCATGCGGTGCGGGGATGTTGTGGATGGCGACGAGGAGGTAGGTACCGGGGGTAAAGAGGAGGTCCCGTAGCGTCCTGAAATGGAAGCAAGAGAAGCAGGCAAAGCAAGAGCGGACCTGATCAGCCCGCCGCGACCTCATTGTCATCTTGAGGATCAGGACGGGGGGGGACCACCCACTTGAAGCCGGACAGGTCCACATCCCTGCTCTTGAGATCCTTGAGCGCGACGGTGTCGAGATCCTTCTGCTTGTAGCCGCCCGTGACATGTCCGTCGAACCAGACCATTCTGTCAGACGACCGAGTCGGCTGGTCGTGATCAGCCAGGGTGGTCTTCGTCAAAAGGGACAGCGATGGCAAAGAGGGAGGACACCCACCGGTACGCGAATCGAGCTTGCGGCGAGGTCAGCTTGCGCGGGAGGCACGCCAGCAACGTCTTGGTCAACTGTTCGAGGAGCAGCGCAGACACTTCAGTTTACGGCCTTCTTTGTAGCGGCTTTGCCGTGCTTGAAAGTAGCCCAGCCAGGACGCACGTCGGCGAGCGTGCTGTCCTCCCACGCGTGCAGCGACCACTCGTCCTCATGGGGCGGGCGGCGGTCCTCGAACAGCGCGAGCGGGTGGAAAGCCGCCGGTCGCACAAAGCACGGCACGAGAAACGGCGTCTGGTTGGGAAGGTCGTCCGACGTGTCCATCTGGTCCGTCATCGTGGAGGCGGAGGGGAGGAGGTCGGCGGTCATGGTCGTTGGAGGGCAAGCTGCGACCTCTCTCCGACCGAAAAGGAAGGCCGCCGGCGTGTTGGTCGCTCGTACCTCTCCAACATCGACAGCAAAGGGCTCGACCTGCGGCTGCCCCGTTGGATCCGGCGCCCCTCGCACAGTTCGTCCGTCTCGTTACCCTGTCCAGTGCCAGAGACTAGCTATCGCTGCCTTCGTTGAGGAGTCTCGGTCGACTGTAGCGTCGGCTTCTTCGAACGCGCTCCTCGCCGCCGAGCTCCGGTCGCCCATCACCTCTCGCCGCGCGATGACGGACCCGGCCAAGGGCAAAGGTCGAGAGCCTTTCGGACGCGAAGGATTGCTCTGGAGCGACGTGTACGAGCACCTGGGCCTCGCCGGACAGACCTGGTCAGCTTCGCCCTTCGCCGGATCTCCCCCGTCTGCTCGTCGTCGAGGCTGGCTGACCCCATCGTCGTTGCTCCTGTCGCTGCTCGCCTGACCTTCGGTCTGCTCGAACAGCCCGCTCGCAGTCTCGCCCCAGAATGCCGTCGTTTTCTCCCCCTCATCTCAAGGTGCCCTGCCGCTCGGCAGCAGCAGCAGCCCTAGGGTCTCCCTCCAATGCTACCCGATCGACAACGCCGAGCCGTCGTCGACCGGCGCGCGCAACACGTTTGCGATCCCGCTGCCGTCGTTTGCCCTCCCACACCTGCCGGCGACGCACCTGTCATTCTCGCCCGCCTCGGACCACTTCGTCGCTTTCTTTCCGCTCGCACCCTCGCCCTCTGAAGCGGCCTCCTGCTCGGCATGGAACTGGGCTCAGCCGGGTGCGGGCGAGGGCGGCACGCTCGCGCTGTGGGCGCTGACGGGGGACAAGGGCCGCAGCCCGAACGACTGGAAGCTGCAGGAGTCGTGGGCCTGTCCGCAGGGCGACGAGGTGATCGACGTGGCGTGGCTCGGCGCACCGCGTCGATGGACAATCGATGGTGTCGACCCGGCGGGGGAAGGAGGATCTGCACCAGCGCCAGCGACGTTTGCGCGCCGCGCTCGTTGCGGCCCGCCGCTCCTGCCGTCGCAGCACCCGACGTTCCTCGTCCTGTCGGCCGCGCACAAGGTCACCCTCTACCATCCACCATCCTCCTCGAGCAATGCAACGGCACCCGCGCTGGCAATGTCGTCGCAGCAGGCTATCCTGCGCACGACGCGGTGCACGGTCGATGGGCCCGGGACGGCGACCTGGGGCGTCATGTCGGACTCGAACGGAAGCGACGATGCAAGGCGGCGCTGGCGCCGGATCAGGCGAGGCCGTTTCTACACTCGGACCAATGGTGCGCCCTCTTTTGCCGAGATTGTCTTGTCGCTCTGTGCTCGAGCGCCTGACGACCCCCGCCCCCCCCCCCCCTGATCCGCTCTTCTATCTTCCTGCCTCTCGACGGCCTGCCCGCCAGACGAATCGATCTACCTTGCGCTGCACTCGACGATTCATCCCGCGCCTCCGCCTGTCGCTTCAGTCAACGCGACCGACGTTGACACCACCAGCAACCCACATCAAAAACCCGCCGCGACGGGTACCGCAGAGATCCTCGCAGGTCTCGGCATCGACGTGGACCTGCCCAACCTGACAGCCAACACGCCGATGCCAGATGCGAGCGCCGCAGACGGCGGCAGCGGGTCCGGCGCGTTCCCGAGATCTGACAATGACGACCACGCTGTCGCTTGCGGCGACGAGGACTTCGTCGAGGTTGTCGAGATCTCGGTCGACTTCCTTGTGGACGATCACACAAGTGCGTTGCGTTTCTCGTGTGCCACATGTGGAGTTGTGCTGATTTTTGTGTCCCGACTCCCTCAGCGCTCTCGACTCAGCCCTATCCGGCCATCCCCCTGTCCTCCTCGTTCGAACTCTCTGCGTCCGCTATCGTGACCGACCTAGTCTTCGCCGAGCCCGCCTTGTCAAGCTTGTCGTCTCCAGATGCCACAGGAGCGGCGCGCTCGCTAGGGCTCGTTGTGGCCGTCGCCGACCTCGCAGCTGGCCCCGACGACCATCAGCCAGGCCGGCCCGTATCAGAGCTGCACCAGTGGCGGATCGACAAGAACCCAAGCGAGCTGTCGCGGGCATTTTCCGAGCTCGAAGCGGCGAGCGCACCCGTTCCGGAGACGGCGGAGGGCTCGGGCAACGAGGTGCGTCTTGATGTCCCCCAGCTTACGTCTTCTCATACACAGCAGGCTGACACCCTTCCGCGGCGCTTTTCGCAGACGGCCATGTTCGTGCAGTCGCGCGTCTTCCCTCGCTCGGTCCTTGCCGCGCTAAGGCCCGCTCCGGGCACGGACTCCCTGGTTGTGACTATGGAGATATTCAACGAGTCGTGGGACGACGGCAACATGGGCTGCTTCCAGATCCTCGACTTGTACGTCTCGTCCTCCTATGCCTTCGTCCGTGGTTGGCGATTGACCATCCCTTGCTCGCTCTCGTGCCAGCGCTACGCTCCAAGATTCGGCTGCAGCGGCCCCTCTTCGAAACGCTCCGCTTCAGGGGCACCATGGTCCGTCCACTTCGCATGATTTTCCTCCGTCCACGCGCCTGCCTGCTGACCTCGATCCCGCTGCTATCCAGTTCCGACCGTTTTTGCTGCGACGGCCAACGCTTCCTTCCTCGCACTCTTCAACGCAGGCTCCTCCTCGATCAACTTTCACCTGCATCCGGCCTTGGCAGATGTCACTCAGGTCGACGAGGATGCGCAGGCCGCTGGCCGGCTTGGCCGGGCCATAGCCCTCGCGCTGCACCAGGGAACGGACGTCCAGGATCTCATCAAGATTCTCCCCCTGCGCAACGCCGCCCGCCAAGCTGCCCGGTCCAAGCGCAAGAGAGAGTCCGATCGTGCGTCCCTCTTTGCCTCTTTGCCACGCATGTCCATGTCGTCGGCTTCGAGCAGTCAGCGCTGACCTAAGAGTTGCTATTTCTCTGCTTCAGTCGAGACGGCCGAAGCTGTGATCGCAGCGTGCTGGCAGACGCTGGATCGCGGCACTCCTCCTGGTGCTTCTCTCGTGGGCAAATCGCGTTGGATCCTGCTACTCGTCCAGCTTCAGCGGGCCCTTTATCGGTGAGATCACTTCCCGCGCCTGCTGATCCTGAACGTTCAAAATCGCGCTGATTATAGAAACCAACCCGCCCCAGATCCGTCGGCTCGGCGCGACAGCAGGTCGCTGAGGAGATTCTCAACCTCGCCACGCACAACGGGGCGTTTGAACGCTGCTACTTGCGTCCAAAGAACGGGGGGAGACCTCAGTACCAGCTCGGTGCGCGCTCTCATGAGTCTCTGCTCGGCACCTTACTGGAGCGTGGAAGGGCATGACTGACATCCTGCGCGTCCGCTCCGCGCAGACGCCGCCTTTCGCCTCATTCGTGAGACGGAGCAGTCGCTCGAAGCGATCCATCGCTTGCTGCTCTCACCCATCGTCGATCACAGCTGGGCCAGCTGGGGCGCCAAAGGTCAGTTTCGATTCTGCACCTGGGGTCGAACTTGCTAGTCACAGTCAGCTAAGGCCGCCCTGGCCTCCCTGCAGACTCGCGCGCGTTGCCTTGCCACTTCCTCATCTCGCACCCGACGACGCGCGCCCTGCTATCGTCGTTAGCCACCCACATCCAGACCTTCGCCACCTTCTTCGCGACGGTCCAAGCGCCGCTCGCTGCCCCAGCCGGTGCGCTCAGCATGTCGGGTCCCAGCCTCGTCGTGACCGACATGGCCAAGGGCGTCCTGGCCGACATCTGTCAGAAGGCTGCCCTCATCGGCGGCGTGGAGTTTGGCCAGGCTCTGGAACGAATCGAGGGCATCCTGCCCAAAGGTGCGTTGCGGGTTTCTGTCAGCTTGTGTCCGCTCTCAGGCCCTGACAGCCCGCCCACACCACGTCCCCTCTGCATCCGCCCCTCTCGCAGCGGCCCCGACTTCTTTGGCCAACTCGACCCTGCTTCGCCTCGACATCCCGGCAGATGCCACAGCAGACACGCAGACGCTCTCGCAAGCGCTCGCGAGCCTCCCATCGACGGCGCTCGACCAGGCGGCTCTCTTTCGGACGGCGGCTTAACCGAGATACGCGTTTTGTCTAGCATGGACCATGCCTTAGTATACGATCTCGATCCCCATCGACTTGGCTGAGGCGACGATACCAGACGCGATCCCGTACAGCGGCACGGCCTTCATGTGCTCGTCCATCTGCTTGACCTTGGCGATCTCGTAGACAGTCTTGAGCCCGACCTTGCCGACGATGGCCTTCTTGCCCTTGATACCGACACCTGCCGAGCCCTTCTCGATTCCGGCCGCCTTCTTGAGAAAGTACGTCACTGTCGGCGTCTTGATCTTGAACTTGAACGAACGGTCTGGCGCGATCTTGATCGCTGTCGGCGACGGCGTGCCGGGAATCAGGTGCGCGCTCCGGGCGTTGAACTCCTTGCAGAAGTCCATCGACTTGACACCCTTTGCTCCGAGGGCCGGACCGATAGGCGGCGTCGGAGCCGCTTTTCCGGCGGCGATCGTGATGCGCTGGAGCGAGAGGGAGGAGCAGGAGGGGGAGACGGAGCGCGGGTTCGGGTCGGGCCAGCGGGCAGGGCGCAGGCAGACGACGGACGAGGTACCAGAGCGGAAGGAACGGGGAGAGGTCAGTCCGGGCAGGCTCAAGACCAATCATCAACAGACAGAGCAGAGCGACGCACCACGGACGCTGCTGCTGCCACTTTCGACATGCCGAGCGAGAAAAGCGAGAAGTTTGGGAGGAGAGGGGCAAAGGGTGGGTGCTGGAAGAGCTAGAGGCCGGGCGGCAGCTAGACTGAGCTTGCCCGGGTTGCCTCGTCAACGTCTTCCTCTGAGGTGTGCCTCTTTCGGATACCTCTGGGAAGCTACAAGCTGAGGCCAGACTCACAGCTGAGAATGAAGTCCACGAGGAGACCTGTCGAAACTGAAGTTAGAGAGGGAGAGGTCAAGGAAGGTAGCCGAGCTGAGTGTCCAGTCGGGCGGTCGCTGCAAGAGGCTGCGTCGTCCCCAACGGCAGTATTCAAAACATCAGCTTCAGGCACAGAGGGACGGCACGGGAGCGGACTGGCAGCGACATACGCTGGAGGGGGTCGAGAAGGGTTTCGAGCGGGAGGAAGGACGAACAGAAAGGGTCGGGGTCGGGGCAAGCTTGGCTCGTCCTGCGGCTGGCGTCTTCGCGCCGTCCGTCGCCCACTCGCGCCGACGATCGAGAACTCCGGGACGTCCGTCGACCGAGACTCGCCCTGCAGCTCAGGTAGACAGGCGGCGACGCCAGCGGTACCCTGCGCTCTGTCGCATCACACGATCAAGGAAAGGGAGAGAGGCATGCATCGCGAGAAGGTACCTATGGATACAAAGTGGAAGCGGGACAGGGCGCGGGAGGAGGGAGGACGCGCATCAGGAAGGCTTGAGAGTGTGTCGAGTCGCGATACTCTGAAGCATTTCCTCCATAGAGCGAAGATATGTTCAAGATGGAGATCCCCACCGAGCTATGGAAGGAAGGCAATGCGACTCTCATTAGACCGTCTCCTTCTGCTCGAGGTGACCCTTCTCGGCGTCGGTCCGGCTGATGACCGAGTCGGCGTCGTGGTCCTGAGCGGCGGCACCGCTGACGAACGTCCCGCTCTCGAAGTGGGCGCCGCGCTTCTCCTGGATGAAGAGCACCATGACGCAGGTCCAGACGGCGACACAGCCGAGCAGTATGCCCATGACAGTCGCGTAGTCGGGGATGTCCTTGCCGTCGAGGGTTGTGCGCAGGTTGTCGCCGCCGACGGCCTCGATCTGGCTGGCGGCCGAACTGACCATGTTGCCGAGCTGGTACGCGACGCCGGGGAAAGTTCCTCGGAAGGCGGGAGGTGACATCTCCATGAGGACAATGGGACTGGCGGATGGGATGAGGAGATGTCAGCCATGCGTCGTCGTCGAGGAGGGCGCTCAGGAGGTGAAGCGAGACTGGACTCACACGACGCCCCAAGCGCCTTGTACGCAGACCTGCATGAAGAAGGCGCTGTAGTCGAGCAGGCAGAGATCGGATTAGTATCGGGCAGAAAACTTCGCACAGAGGAGAGGCCAAGAAGGACCGACCCTGCCGACAGCCCCGAGAAGGACTCGGGCAGGATCCACAGCGGGATGAAACAGCCGATCATGATGATGAACAGCAGCATCGTGAAGCGTCGGCCGGCGATCTGCGACAGGTAGCCGGCGACCATGCCACCGGCGATGGCGCCACAGTTGCCAATGATTGTGGCGACGTTGGACTGGTGCGAGGTGAGGCCCTTTGAGACCTGGAGGTAGGTCGGGTAGAGATCCTGGGAGCCTGTCGAGATCGATGTAAATCAGGTTGAGCGCGTTCAGCCAAGTAAGTTGGCCAGTGACAATCGAAGGAGCAGAGCCGCGGATACGCACCGTGCGAAAGGAAGTTGAAGCCAGTCATCAAGAAGACTGGAGGAACAGGTCGAGCGTATGACTGTCAGCCCGCCGTCATCAACCAGCAAGCAAAGAAACTTTCTCACCAGCGTGGATGCACTTGAGCCAGTGCTTCTTGAGCATCTGACCGAGCTCCTTCATGAACTTCGAGTTGGCCTTGGTTGACTCGCCGCGCGCCTCGGCCGCCCTGATTTCGGCCCGAGCCTTGATGAAGGCCGCCGACTCGGGCAGTACAGCCCGGATGATGGCGGCGAAGACGCTGAGCCCGGTGCCAACCCAGAAGAGCGCGCGCCAGCCACGTCCGTGCGACTTGTTGTAGTCCGCCACGAGGGAAAGGTTGATCACTGCGGCAAGCAGCTGCGAAGCGGGAAGTGATGCGTGGTGGGTCAGATTCTGGGCACTGAGAAACAAGACATGAGGGTCGAATCAATCGACGCACGTAGCCTGCAGAGACGACGGGTGAGATCGAAAGGCGTTTTCCGAGTCAACCTCGAGTCAGAGAAGCGAGGAGAGTGCACGCGAGAGCAGGACGCACCAACGGCGTAGCCCTGCTGAAGGATACCGGACAGAAGACCGCGCGTGCGCACGGGAGCGTTCTCGAGCGCGGTTGCAGCGCTGAGGCCCCAGATGCCTCCCTGTGGGGCAGAAGCAATCAAGCGGTCAGAGATGCGGGCGAAAGAGGGGCCGAGCGAACGACGGACCAGGAGAAGGAACGCACCATCGCCAGGCCGAAGAGGGATCGCACCCTGTCGAAGCGAAGCAAGGTCAGCGTATGCCGGGCCCGACGCGCTGTCAAGAGGAAGCCGACGCACGCGAGGAACTCAGAGAAGGTGGTGACGAAGCTGGTTCCCAGCTGGAGGACGGCAATGACGACGAGGTTGGCGACGAGCGGCCACTTACGGCCGAAGCGGTCGGCGAGCAGCCCTAGGATGACGGCGCCAACCGAGCGCAGCAGCAGGGTGAGGGTGATAGACAGCGTAATATCGTGCGTCTCCTTGCCAAACTCGGTCGCGAGCGCTGTGATTGAGAGAGACGTGCAGAAGTAGTCAAAGGCGTCCCTTCAATTCATGAAGAGGAAGGACGCTCAGTCAGCCGAGTGGGGGTCAAGATGAGAATGGAGGCAGGTAGGTACGAACATGGTCCAGGCGAGCCAGCCGGAGAAGAAGGTCGCCCAGGCGAGTGGCGTCATCAGGCGGCAGATCTGGTGAAGGCGAGGGCGGTCATGGTCAGTACAAGGGCAGGATTGGGGGAAGAGGCACAGCAAGATTGGCCGCTGGTGGAGGGCTGGGAAAGGACGGACGGTAATCGGGTTGAGAATTGGCTTCTCCTCTTCTGGACAATCGTCCTTGTGCGGCAGGAGGTCCCGCATGTAGCTCTTGAAGGTCATCTTGATGTCGTCTGCCGGGGAGGGAGGTGGTGAGGTCGTGAGAGGAAGAGGGTCCCTCCTCCCCTCCGGCCATCAGCTCGCTGCCTTTTGAGGTGCAGCACCACGGGACACGGGCCGCAGAGCGGCGGCAGTGGCTGATCAGCTCAGTGCTCCTCGAAGGAAGGGAGTCAAGGGCAACGGCGGCGGTCCTCGGGAGTAGCAGGAAGCGTACTAGCCAGATGCCAGATGCGTGCTATATTCGGCCGCGGTGGGCGCAGAACTCGCTCCTCCATCGCGGCCGTGGGGCTCTGCGGAATCAAGGCATCAAGGCTGGGGAGAACATCTCCCCCCAACGCCGAAGGAGACATGGCCATTCAAACCTGCTGCGGGCATCGTCGGGGACGACCATATGACTCTGAAGCAGCAACAAGCAGGCAGAGCGGCATCAGCCTCGCGCGAGTCGTTGGCCGACGGAGCGGCAGTGGCGAGCAGAAGCGGCAGAGGAGGTGCGAGTCCACCCGATTGTCGTGCTCGGCGAGCGGAACCTCTTGCGAGTCAAGGTCGGTGCCCTTTGTCTGCTGGCGAGTCAGCCCAGTCATCCTCGTGAGAAGGGTTTGTGTCGAGGAGGAGAGGCGAGCTGCGAGAGCTTGTCGCTCCTGTCCGAATGTTGCTGGCGGCCGCCGCCCCGAGCCCTGATGCCAGGCTTGGGTCTGGGCGCACCGCCGAGCCTGGCGCCGCTGCTGCGCTCGCCCTCCTGCTTTTGACCGTGCGCTGGCCGTCGCTCCTCTTGCTGCTGCTGCTGCTCCTGTCACCAACCAGTCCATCGCTCCCCTGAGAGAGCTCTTCCTTCTTGCCTCCGAGACCCCTTCGTCTTGAGAAGTGGACTTGCACAGAACCTTCTGCTGGCCAGCCATGTCGATCCTTCCGTGAGTGGCAGAGCGCCTGCCTTCCTCGCAGCTCGCGAGGGCTGACTTCCTCGCCCTGCCCTCCTGCTCCCCACTCTGCAGGCTTGGAATCTGCTGCGGTGGCGTCTACGCCATGTTCCTGGTAAGTCCTGCTCCTCAGGCTCTGCATGTGCAAGCTCTGGCGGTATCGCTGAACCGCGTGCTCCTCTGTCATCTTCCGTAGCTGTGGGCCATCGCCCAAGAAAGATGTCGGTCGCGTCGTCCCTGTCTCATCACCCTCGCCACGCGCAGACCACGCTCTTGCCCTGGTGTCGCTCGAGCTCTCTATCGACTGGCATGCTCCACTTACCTTGCCTTTTCTTCACGCTCGCAGTGTCCGTGCCGTTCCCGTCGGTGCTGCCGCACGACCCTCCGTCGCGCTTCTCGTCGATCCTGACGCTCAACACGGCCCAAGCGTTCGGCTCGCTCGTCGCCTCGTTCGTCTACCTGCTCGCGCGCCGGCCAGCCTCATCGCCGACGCTCAAGTCGACGCTCGGCCTCGCCCGCGCCGAGAGCTCCAAGCCGCTCTTGTTTGGCTACTTCAAGATCGCACTCCTGAACACGTGCGCCGCGCCCTTCGGGTTCGCCAGCCTGCGCCACATCAGCTACCCGACCATGGTCCTCGGCAAGAGCTGTAAGCTCGTCCCCGTCCTGTTCATGAACGTGAGTCCTTGCCGACTTCTTACTTTCTGCCTTCCCTTTTCTGTCCGACTTCGCTCGCGAACCGTCGGTCACCCCGGTCAGGCAGCTTACAAGCGACGCTCCTCGTGCAGGTCTTGCTCTACCGGCGCAAATTCCCGCCGCACAAGTACCTGGTCGTCTCGCTCGTCACGCTCGGCATCTCGCTCTTCATGCTGCTCGGATCTGAGGGCGCGCCCTCTAAGCACTCTGCGTCCAAAAAGGAGCCCAGCACCGGCGGCGAGAGCCTGCTCGGCCTCGGCCTGCTCGTCATCAATCTTCTGATCGACGGCGCAACCAACTCGAGCCAGGACGAGATCTTCAAGAAGTTCCGCGGCGTCACCGGTGCGTCGAGATCTTCCTCCAAGCCCTTGCCAGGGACATCGCGCTGATTCACGACTCTGCTGAGCACGGCTGCCAGGCCAGCAAATGATGTTCTTCATGTCGCTTTTCACGCTTCTCATCTCGGTCCCTCTGATCGCGTTCCCGCTCCCTGCGTGAGTTTGTCGCGTTGTCATCTTTTGCGCTCTGCCTATCTTGGCCTGAATCATCCTCACTTGCCCTCTCCTTGCCCTGCGCTCGGCGTCCCTCCAGGATCCCGCTCTTCCACCCGCACCCGTCGCCGCACTCGGAGCTGCACAACTTTACGGCGTTCCTCCGCCTGCATCCGACGCTGCTGCGGCCGCTCGTGCTGTACGCGCTGACGGGCGCGCTCGGCCAGCTTTTCATCTTTGAGACGCTCGAGCGGTACGGCAGCCTGACACTCGTCATGGTGACCGTCACGCGCAAGCTCTTCACGATGATGGTCCGTCCGCCTTACCGCCAGTGACCTGCTCTTGTGGTTGCGACCTCAGGCTGACCCGCTTCAACGCCTCTTCTCTCTCGCAGCTGAGCGTTGTCCTGTTCGATCACAAACTCACTGCCGGCCAGTGGCTCGGTGCGGCCGTCGTCTTCCTTGGTATCGGAGTCGAGGCAAGTCTTTGCTTCCTATCTCACCAAACCTGTCGGCTTTGATGCTGACTCGTTTCGATCGACGCGTCGTGCTGCAGGCCTGGGCTAAGGTTTCCGGTACGCGTGTTGCCTCACCATCCTTGACTGAGTCATCGTATCCCGCAGCTGAATCAGAACCAATGTGCATTGCTTTGCAGAGGGCAAGGAGAAGAAGCTCAAGGCGCTGGCCGCCAATGGCAAGGCCAACGGCGTCCAGCCTACGGCCAACGCGTAGAGAGTCGACGTGCCCGAAAAGGACGCCGACGAAAAGCAAACGCGCGAGATTGTCTGCCATGATTGTTTTGCAAAATATGAGGCAGCAGCAAGAAGGCGTGCCTGGGCGTGGGGAAGGCGCAAACGAAAACAGGGTTTGCTCTATCAGAGCACAGCAGGCGGGAGGGCGCTGTTGACATGTGCAAGGGGCGGGGCGCGCAGCAGGGCCAGGGGTTGGGACGCGCCGCGCCAAAGTCAGGCAGGTCCCTCCTCCCTTCCCGCCCTCACCAACAACGAAGCACCGTCCCCCCCTCCTACCAGTCCCTCGCCTTCTCTTCCCCCGTAGAGTCCTCTTCATCTTTACAGGACATCAACCGTTGCTGCAGTCTCTGCGTTCAAGTTGCTCGCGACCGTGACGACGGTCGGACCACCAGCCGTCGCCGCCAGCTTCCGTCCGTCCGCCCGCCGAGCCAGCCGGCCACTCCTCCCTCCCGCCGCACGGCACCCGCGACGGGCCCTCCCCCGACCGCCTGCCAGCCTTGGTGTCGACCCCTCTTCCCTTGCCGCCCTTACGAACGATGCTTCAGCAGCCTTGCACGCCTAGGCCGCGACCGCCGTCCTTCGCTCGGACGCGCTCGTCCAACCGGCGGACGACGGCCGAGCGCCGGATCGCCTCGCAGGCCGACGAAGGCACCGACTCGGCCACCCTCCTGGCTGACGCGTCGTCTGCCGCTCCTGGCCAACTCGCTGTCGCCGCCGCCGTCGACCAAAGCGCGAAGCATAGGACCGTCTCAGCCCCGGCTCCTGCGGCCGGTGGCGTCCTGCCGTCGCTCGACGAACGCGTGTTTGCTTCTGGTGGCCGGCTATGCCTGTCGACGTCGTCGTCGGGATCAACCGTGGCCTCGCCTCCGCCACCGCCCTACCCGTCGCTGCTGCCAGACCGCAGCCTGGTAATCACCTCGGCCGATAGGAAGACTGCCGACGCCAAGGAGCTGCTCGCGATCGACCTCGAGAAGATTCAGAGCGCGCTGCCGACGAGCACGCCAGTCACCGAGCAGTGGGTCAAGGAGCGCAGCCGGGAGGAGCTTGACCTGCTCCTGCTCGAGGCCGACCGGGTCATCCGCGAGCGTGAGAAGGGTGCGCCATCGTCCACGCTACCTCTATCCGTCGAGCCTATCCAGATCACTGACCTGCTTTTGATCTTCCGCATATCGTGCGACCCAACAGAGCTCGGCATCGCTGCTGCCATCGGCAAGTCGCTGCTCGAGAATAACATCGCGCTCCGCAAGCGGCACGAGTCGCTCCTGCAGGTGGTACCGGAGACTCTACCCGAGTCACCTTTGAGCGACGCCGGTCGTCCCTCGGTGCACCCGGGCCACTCGCGCTCGACCTCGACGCGCGATTCAGACGTCACCCCGACGGCTTCGACGTTCCCGCCAGACATCCCGCAGCACGCGCCGTCGAGCAGCCATGACTTCCAGTCCGATTCACCCCTCCCGTCGGCCTTCACCTCACCGGTCAAATCCAAGCGCGTCAGCCTGCTGGCCGCCAACTCACCGACGGCGTCGACTTTCGGCTCGCACGGCAAGGGCCACTCGCGCCGCGCTCCAAGCCTGACAGCTTCACCCCAAGCGCTGGCCTACCTGCGCGACCAGAATCACGAGCTCGCGACGCAGCTCGAGCAGCTGCAGGCCGAGACGTCACAGGCCGACCACTCTGGCCGGAAGCAACTGCGCCGGCTCGAGAAGGAGATCGGCGGCCTCAGAGCCGAGCTCGAGAAGATGGAGACGATGGTCGAGTCGCTTCAGGAGAAGAACGGCGAGCTCGAGACGCAGTTCGTCCGGGCCATCTCGCCCAGCGTCGGCAGGACGTCGCGCGACGGAGGATGGGCCGAGCGGCGCAAGGCGCGTCAGGAGGAGGAGTGGAAGATGAAGGTCGACGAATTGGGCGCCGGACAGCGCGACAGGCGTCAGGTGGCGTTCCCGCGGGCGCCGCCCTCTCCCGAACCGGAGCCGGCCGCCGCACCCGTGGACCTCTTCACCCCCACGAGGCCAAGCAGCCACGCCTCCCGGTCTGCGTCGTCGACGAGCTCGGCGTCGCCGCCGGCCTCGCCTCGCACGCGGTCCATTTCGCTTCTCGGCCCCACGCTCTCCGAGTCGCGCGCGGCCTCTGCGCGTCACTCGGCCTCGCCATCGAAACACCGGTCCAACGCCGAGATGGAGGTCGTCGCGCAGCTCCTCGCCAAGATCCGCGAGCTCGAGCAGGCCAACGTCGAGATCCGGCGCAAGCGCGACGAGCTCGACGGCAAGCTCAGCCGGGCGATCCGAGACGGCGCGGAGCTCGAGGGCGTATACAATGCCCTGGAAGACGAGGTCGAGCGCGCCGGTCTGGACGTCGACTCGGACGAGTCGGACGATGGCGATGAGCGGCCGTCGGTGCGGCGCGCGTCTGACTCGCTCGGCGGGCCCTCCGTCCCACTTGGTGCCTCGCCGTCCAAGTCGGCCGAGTCGGCCGCCGAGGAGGATGAGTTCTTCGCGGCCTCGCCCCCGAGGAAGCTCGGCTCGGCCGCACGCGTCCCGGCACCTTCTCCCACTGGCCAGCGATCCCCCTTCCCGCAGAAGCAGAAGGAAACGTTCTTCGGCCCGCCGGCCCCGTTTGGCTCGCCCACGCCGTCGACCTCGTCAACCACCTCGCGCGCAACGGGGAACCGGCTCATGATCCAGGCCCAGCGCGAGGTGGAGCAGAAGCCACCCTCGCCGCACAAGCGACCGCTGTTCCCTGGTGGCCACCATCGACGCAATCGCAGCTCCGTCTCGTACAAGGTCGGCTCCCCGGCTCGCAGCGTCGACTCGTTCTCGGTCGCGTCGCCGGACCGTGCCAAGTCGAGCATGACGACGGCGGCCAACAGCCCCGCGCCGGTGCCGTCTGGTCGTAGCCTTGAGGACGAACTGCGGGCCATCGACCGCGCGAACGGCGACTTTGGGAGCCCCGACCGCTTCCGACCCCTAGGCCGTCGAGGTAGACCGCACAAACGCTCGAGTCTTCACCTGTCTACCAGCAATCCGCTCGGACGTGGCGGCGAGGTGGATGGTCACAATGCCCCTTCCCACGCGGAGGCCTCGGACGAGGACATCGTGCGCGAGGCTGACATGCCGCCCCGACGCGCATCTGGTCGACACGTCGTGCTCCGCTCGGGCAGGCGCAAGAGCCATGACAAGAGCGGCGGCGACGGCCAGGTGTCTGTCAAGCGCGCGCCGCCGGGCCTCAACCTGCACGTCATGCCGCCCATCGTCGCGCCCGGCTCGCTCGCGACGACACCGCCGGCTCAGTGCCCGTCGTTCAACAGCCTCGACGACGCCATCGCCGACCGGCCGATGCGCTGGGCCGAGGACGAGCTGTTTGGGCGCGGGTCGCTCGTCCAGCACGCCCCGCCCGTCCCGCGCTCCATCTGGTCCTTCTTCCCGTCGCTCCTCCCTCGCCAGCGCGGCGACCCGTTCGAGACCGACTTTTACGTGCGCCGCGTCCCTTGATTCACTGTCTCTTGAGACTAGGACCTGACCCCTAGCTCCTCCGTCCTTCCGTCCCTCCCTGTCCGCAGCGTGAGACGATCCCGCTCGACGACGAGCAGACGGCGATCGCCCGGCTCCAGTTCCGCGAGGCCCGCGTGCGGTCCGCCGTCGAGGCGGGCGAGGACCCGTGGACTGAAGAGAACCTGCGGGCGCCGACGCGGCGCGAGCTCGCGCTCCTGCGGCTCGGGCTCGAGGCGCGGTCCGATGGCGACTCGGACGCCGACGACGACGACTTCCAGCTGATTGACGGCGAGCGCCGGGGCCGCCGACTGCTCAGCGCACCGACCGACGGTCCGCTGCTGTGGACCGAGCGCATGAAGCCCGGCTGGGTCGTCGACCGCGTCGGCAAGAGCTGGATGCGCTCGGCGATGGAGGTCGTCTTCTGTGTTCAAGTGCTAATCGTCGGCCTGCTGTTCCTCGGTGAGGTCTTCCGCACGCGCAAGAAGCAAGTCCGGTGCGTCCTTTCCCTGGATTGCTCGGCTCGCTCTCCTGTGTCGCCGGCGCTGACACGCCTTCCCGTCTCCTGCAGAGCCATCGAGCGCGGACCCTCACGTCACTGACGGACCTCGGTCGCCACCGCCCGCCCGACAACCCACGATCAACGCACACAGAACGACACCTACCTCTTGATACCCCTTTCACTCTTCCGCCCGCCCGACTACACCACTTGGGCCGGGCCCCTTTTCCCACTGTTGTCTACCTCTCCTTCTCGACCCGATCGATCGCCTCTCATGCCCATCTCCTGCTCGACCTCTGCGACGCCCCTCCACCCGCCTTATGTCCCTCCCCATTACCCCTCAGCCAACGTCTTTCTCTTCAGGCCCTTCACGATCCGCGCTTCGTCACGCACGCCAGCCTCCCTCTTCTCTTGGGCGCGCAACCACGCCGACCGGTCGCACGTCTGGCATTTCAGATCCGTTCCTTCGACCCGAAGCGCCACCTACTCGCCCCTCACTCCCTCTTCTGTACCTGCCGCCCTGGAGCCTGTCTTGTAGACCCGCCCTACTCACCTCTTCTAATGCCCTTCCTTTCCTCTCTGCGACGTGCGACTTCCCGACGCGTCGTGAATGCGTCGGCCGTCGCCGTCCGATTGGCAATGGCGAGCAAAGATCTCGACCGGATGGCGTGAAGGTCGAAAGTGCAGGTGCTAGTTTGGGCGAGGGGGTCGCCCGACCTTTGGCCCTCCTCCGTCCCGAAGCGCCCGGGCTCATCTCTGTCGACATTCTGGATCCCCTTCCCATCTCTCTCATACACACACACACACACGCACACTGCCACTACTCACGACCAATGACCCGCAGCAACAAGATCACCACGCCCAAGGCCATCATCCACGACCGATCCCTCTCGAGGTCCGTCTGCCGTTCGGTCGCTCTGCCGCCAACCTTCCCAGGCCATGCTGGGGCTGACCGACCCTCGTTCTCTTCTTCCATCGCAGGAACGGCCGCGACGCCTCTCTCAAGAAGGTACGCGTCCGATCAACTCTTCAAGCCTCTACGCTCATCCTGCTCGATTGGACGCTCGTGACTGACTAGCCTCTTCGATCTCTGGCAGGGCGGCCACCTCGGCTGGGGCGACCTCAGCGGCCAGCACCTGTCGCACCACCCCGAGGAATGGGACTTTGAGGCGCTCGACGACGACACCGCGTCCGCGGCCGAGGGGTCGGCCACCAAGGCGTCAGGCCCCCTGGACGAGGACGAAAAGGTAGATAGGCAGTGGCTGCGTGTGCTCGACCTTAGCTTAGAGATGGTGAAGAGCAAACCCCCTTTCCATCGGCCTTGAACCCCGTGTCTTGCCTGCTCGCCCGCGCGTCGCCGTGTGTGTACCGCCGAGCTGCCATCGCTGACCCTGCTCTGCCTTTCCACTCACTCGCTCGCCGCAGGCCGCCAAGATGATCAACACGCAGGAGAGGCAGCAGGCGCTGGCCGTTCGCAAGGAATGCCTCAAGGATGCCGGTGCGTTCGCCTTCCTTCCGCCACCTCCTGATTGACAATTGCGGACGCCCCCCAGCGCGCGAGCTCTTCCGACGCGGCACTGACACGACTTCCGCTCCGTCTTTGACCCTCTTTGCTCGCCCTCGCCCTGTGACAGCCGTCGACCTCGCCTCGATCGCCCGCACCAGCGTCGCCGTTGCCCACTCGCCCTCTTCGTCGCCCGAGAATCACTCGGTCCTGGCCAGCAGCTTCAACAGCCGCGCGTCGACCTCGTCGGCTAGCACCTCCGGCAGCGTACGTCCTCCCGCTTCTTACCGTCGTCATGCGAATCGCCAGCTCACCAAATGACCGTTTCATCTTGCTTCCCGTGCAGTTCAAGTGAACCCGCGCTCGCCCGCCCTCCCATCGAGCTTCGGCCGCCTGTTCGGCCTCTCACACCCCACCACTCATTCCACGTCCCTTCACTTGTGCTTTCTCCTGTCCCCTCTCCAGACCTTCTCAACACGTCATCTTGCCGAATCTCCTGGCCAGACCCTCTGGGCGAAGGACAGTCTCTCGCACCGCCCTGCATCCGCCCTTCAACTCCCATCACACGCCCTTGCTTTTCTCGCCCTGTGCTTCGTCCCCCTCCCGACCGGCCCGTTGTACTCCTCCCCTCCTCAAACCCCTTCACGCTGTGGTCTAGCTTGTTGTACTCCGATCCCATGCGCATCTGTTGGCCAGTCCCGAAGCATTCCTCTGAGATCAGGGCTTTGCGCGGAAATGGTCCGAGACTCGTCATGGGAGGGGGGCATTGCAGATCGTGGGAGAGACGGGCCGAGGGTACAAATCCGAGAGCGGGTGACGATGGTACAGCTTGAGGAAGGGCAGGGAAGACAGAAGGATGCGAGAAGAGAAAATGATGAACGAAAGAAGCAAGGGGGGGGGCGTCAAAACCGCCACGGGATGGACGGACGGCTGCGAGCGCTCGACGTCGACGCGCCGCTCGTGCTGCGGCCCGTGGTGCGCGACGATGCTGCCGACGAGGTTGGTGTCCCCAGGCCAAGCGACGATGCGTTGCCGAGCGAAGAGCCGGGGCTTGAGCGCTCGCCGTCGCCCGCCTTGCGCATGAGTTGCAGCGGGACGAGGGGCGAGCCAGGGCTGCCGTCGAGACTGTTGCCGTCGGCGGGCGAGCTGACGAGGACTGTCATCGACCGCGGCGTTGAGAAAGACGGCGTCACCGGCGCGCCGGACACTTTGCGCGCACGTCGGCCGACGCTGCCGGAGCCATGGTCGGGCGTCGCTGGAGGGGCGTCTGTGGGTGCGGGCGAGGCAGCAGCGCGAGGTGCCACCGGGCTGGCCGCGATGGGGAACAAGGACGGGCCGCTCGGTTGTGACACTGTTCGCGCCCCAGGAGCTCGAGATGGCGTTGCTGGGCCGGCGCCAGGGATCCAACGGTCGCCTTGGTGGACGGCCGGGCTGAGCATGCTCGTAGGAGATGCAGCTGAGATCGTGTCGAAGTGATCCTGAAGGAACCTAAGAGAGAAACACAGGTCGATCCATTAGCTTTCGTGACATGGGAAGGGATTATGCGAGGACCGGGGCACGACGAGGGCAACTCACTTGCTGAGCTCAACCCAGCCTCCTCCGACTCGGACCATGACGGTCCGAGACCTCAAGATGCGACAGAAGCAAAGCTTGGGTGGTTCGCTGATCCAGTAGCGGCCCGTCTCGGTGTCGGTGCTCTCGCGCGCTGCGACGATCGGAATCTCGATCTGGAGCGGGAGGGCGCGACCAGGACTTGATCAGCGTTAGGAGTGAGAGTCCTCGGGCAAAGCGGGAGATCAACGCACCGGCATCGCGTTGACGATCTTCCCGACGGCTCGGTCCAGCTTGTGACCCTTTTGCGCCACGTAGGGTCGCCGCGAGACTGTAGATCGGACCGCCGCCGCAGAGACAGATCGCCGGGTTGGGGTCGCCAGCGCACCTCCGTCGAGGGAGGCGGCCAATTCGGCGCGCTCCTGCGTGCGACTCGAAACTCTCGCTTGCGGGCGAAGGCGATGGTCGGGGGTTGCGCTTGGGGTCCCTTTGGCGGGCAAAGGGGCAGGGGAGTGATACTTCAGCGCTCGAGGCAAGGTCGAGAAGTTGCTGCCGGGGGGAGGGCTTCTGGTATTGGATGGCGACAGGAAGTCGGAGGGCTGCGTCGGATGCCGAAGTCGACTCGGAGTGGCGACCTGGCCGCTGGAAGAGGAAGTTGCCGCCGAAACGGTGCGCTGGCGGGCAGAGAGGCTGGAAATGACTCTCGGCGAGCCTATCGACTGGCGAGCGACGC
Organism: Cystofilobasidium bisporidii; assembly: GCA_014825535.1. Classification (NCBI taxonomy): domain Eukaryota; kingdom Fungi; phylum Basidiomycota; class Tremellomycetes; order Cystofilobasidiales; family Cystofilobasidiaceae; genus Cystofilobasidium; species Cystofilobasidium bisporidii. The sequence goes on from MVAK01000015.1 coordinate 160,560, forward strand.
CGGAGTTGGGCCTAGGACTGCCAGCAGGGCCCGAAACGGAGCGAGGAGAACGTCCAGGAGGAAGTCCAACCATGGACGACGGAAGACGAGGCCGTCCTGACTTGTTCAGGTTCGACATCTTTGTCGGGGTGCCGCCGTAGATCATGGCCGGCTTGCTCTGCTCGGATGAAGCCGAGGCGACGGAAGTCGTCGATGCCGAGCGAGGAACGGCCGGTCGTGACGGGGGTCCATTACTCGCCGAGGTGTTGGAAGCGGCAGAAGCCCTGTCGCCGTCGTCGTCATCGTCTCCTGAATATCCGACGTCTGAAAGGACGCTGGAAGCGACGGATGCACTCCTGCTCTGATGGCGGGACGGATGGAGGACGGCCGATGCCATGTCTGTCATCTCGTCTACCGCCTGTTGGAGCCGCTTGATCTCGATCTGCACCTCGGCCCGACTTCGGAGGTTCGATGCCGTCGTCGACAGGTCATGCAAGGCGGACGAAAGGCTGTCCATGCCGTTTTGCAGCTGGTCGCGTCGATCCTGGACCGTAGACGGGACTCCGGTCTCTTGAAAATCGGCTTGAGCCGCATCGACGAGATCAAGAGCCCTAGACAATGCGGCGTCGACGGCCTTGACGCCCGAGCCGAATTGCCTCATCGGCGCCTGCTCAACCTCCTTCCGCAGAAGTTCGCGCTCTCGGATGAGGCTGGCCACAACTTGATTGGCGTGCGTCCGGACAGAGGCGTCGAGCTGTGCGAGGTCGAGAGCGTCCGAGGGATAGGAGCTCTGTGACGGTTCGGTATCGACGGCAAAATCGGCAGAAGACCATGACGACGAGCCGGCGGCCAAGGCGAGCGCGGCGGTGAATGCTGGCGACTCGACGAAAGGCACGTCGCGTGAGATGGCGGAAAGGAAGGCCTCAATCTCGCCTTCTAGCCGGACGGCCTCGTCAAGCCCATCAGGCGGCCGGGCGAGCGATGCTCGTGCGGCCGCGAGATCGCGCCGCAGCTGCGCCGAGCGAAGAGCGAGCCGCTCCACCGCCTGCCGTTGATCATCAACAGCGGGCAGCAGCTGGTTCGCGATCGTCTTTAGGGAGCCGACCATCACTTGGAGCCGAGCGGAAGACTTGGATAGGTGGTCGACGACGTGGGGATGTGCTTTGCGCGCGTCATCGTCTAGCAATGGCGTCGACTCCGTGCTGCTCGAGGCGACGAACTCGACAAGGGAGGCGAGTTCTTCGATGCACTTGTCGGCCGAGTAGGATGGACCGTTTGACGAGGGCGGCGGCGGGTCGGTCCACTTCTTGGCGTCCAGAGCAGCGAGCAGGTCGGATCGAAGAGACGCTGTGCGCGACGAGGCCATGGACTGCGCAGAAGAGATACGTCGACATGCGGCCAGGACATCAGCCGCCCTGTTGGTTCTCGCCGAGGCGTCCTTCGCTCGTTTCGCCGTCGCTTGCAAACGAGCGCTGGTGGCCTGGACCGAGGACCTGAAGTTGGGGTCCATGCCGGAGGTTTTGAGCGCCATCAACAGCGCAGCCGCTTCGCCGACGAGAGCGACAGATCGATCGGAGGCCGCCGAGATAGACAAACGGACTGTCGGCAGCTGCGCAAGGTAGGCTCGGTGCGCGCCAGGCTGCAGACAAGCGACGGACGACAGGTCCAAGGCGTCGCCCGACTCTTCTGCCGGGAAGCCGCGATCGAGTTGACCGTGGGCGACGTCCAGACTCGTAGAGAGCTCGTCCATCTGCAAGCGCAGGCCTTCGAGCGTCAATATGCGGTCCGCGAGCTGCCGATAGCTGGTGGCCAGGTCGAGTGCAGTTTCGGCCGCGCGCTTGGACGACAAAACCTCTTCCGACAGGAGGTCCGCAACGGACAAGTCGGTCGAGTCCGGCGGGGCGAGGGAGGCCGACGTTGCGGCAAAGAGACTATAAGGCAGATTGAGGACGGGATGGGCCTTGAGGTCACCAGCGACGCTCACGCTGGAGACAAGGTTGGCAGCCTTGGCGCCGAAAGCTGCAGCACGCTCGAGGCACGGATGCTGCAGGAAGGCCTGGTTGATGTCCAAGGCGAGCGCCTCGGACTCGGCTTGAATCTTGCGCGAGGTGTGGTAGATCTGGTCGGCCCTGCAGCGAGAGACAAATGTCAGATTTCGATGCGACGAGTCGATACGAGAGGTGAAGGACCGAACAACGGGACCCACAGCTTCCATTGGCGAGCGTGAGCCCGAGCCAGCTCGTCCCAGGCCCGCAGCGCTTCAACCTTCAGCTCGATGCGGTCCATCTCGTCCAAGAACCAGTCCGGAAGGGCACCTTCGTCGCTTCCGTTGACTGAAGCAGCCGTCGTCTTTGCGCCGAAGGCGGTCGCGTCCTCAGCAGCGAGCGTGGTTGGGCGAGCCTGCGCATCCTCCTCGGGCTTAGCCGAAGAGAGCTCGTGGGCCGCCCGCTTCTGGTTGCGAGCCCGGATCGAGGCGGCGACGTCGATCATGCGGTCGAGGAGACGGCCTGCGTGCGTGACCGGTCCTCCTCGGAGGGTCGATATGCGGTTCTGAAAGGACTGGCAGTCGAGCTCCATGATCTGAGTCATGACTGGTTGGCAGCGCGCAGGGCTGAGGTTAGCAGGGAAGCGCGCGCCGTCAAGCGAGGGGTCAAAAGGTATTCGCAAGACGTACGGAATCGCTGCGACCTGCTGGCCGTCTGGCCGCCGGCGCCAAAGCTTCTGACCGAGGACACGCTCCGGATGGACGCGTCGCTCCCCCTGCGCGCAGGTCGCGCATTTGAGCCGCTGCCGCCAGAGGTGTCGTTGGCCCCGACGGTAACTTCCATCGGCTGTTTGTATGCTTCGAGGCTCCAGCGGCCCTTGCCCTCGACGAACGACTTGACATCCCGCTCGATCGCCCGGACGTCGAGCGCTATGCTGAGCCTGCGCGAGTCCCAGTCGAGGCGAAGGGCAAGGAGATCGAGCGTGTCGGCGCGGCCGCGAAGCAGGTGCAGCAGGGTGTCGAGCAGAAACAGAGTGGACAAGGTGATGTCGAGAAGGTCGGTGTCGTCGTGAGACAGAGACTTTTGCGACGCGGCTGCGGTGAGAGATCCGGGACGGTGAGTGGGCAGCGCGTCAGCGTTAGCCAGCGTCGCATGAGATGGCTCGGACTGCCACGCACCTTTGGCCATCTGCCGTAGACGAGAAATCTCCCCTCCGTCCAGCTGCTCAGCTTCCGCCTCGATCCGTTCGTGCTCGAGGAACATCGCCTCGACCTCGGCCTTGGAAGGCAGCACGCCCTGGTGAGCCTCGACGTCCGGCTGGTCCTCGTCAACGAAAGTTGGGCGACAGCCCGCGAAGCAGTCGACTGGCTCTAGAGCTCTCAAGACCTCGATCTGCTGCTCGATCCAGCGCTTTTTCTCAACGAAGGCTTGCAGCTCGACGACAACCGTGAGCGTCAAGGCGTCCGCTTCCGACGGGGAAGGGAGCGGCAGCGAGATGTCGGCCGGGTCGAGAGTTGAGGTTGGCCCGTTGGCCGTCTGAACGCGCAGCGACGTCGCCTTTGCGGACGGAGGCGTCTTGGTGGGCTCGACAAAGGCGTCGGAGGAAGGAAGAAAGGGCGAGGTCGAAATGCTGACCGCTGACAGGCCATGGGACGCCGCGCTGCGACTGTCCTGACCTGCCGAAGGTGATGAAGCGACGACGGCAGCACGACAAGGTCGCCCGTCAACATCTCGATTGTCTTCAGATCCGTGAGAAGGTAGGGAGCTCACCATCAGATGCTAGGTCGGTCTGCTTGGCCTCCGCCGGCTGCCTTTCAAGGTCGACCAAGGAGGTGCTGTCGTCTAGAGGGGGCGAGCCGACAGCTGCGCCCACCTCAGCGCGTCCGCCGGCGTGCTGAACCCGCCCAAGGCTGTCCGACTTGGTCTTCTTGAGCCGGTGAAGGAAAGCTGAAGTCTTGGACTTTATCGGAGACGGCGGCGCGTCCTTGACCATGCTGAAGCGGGGCGTCGAGTCGAAGACGGGTCGTTCGGCCAGGCCGTTTTGAGAGGAGGCGAGTCGCTGAAGTTGCGCCGACGGCCGACCGAGAGCTGGACGGGAATGGGAAGCTGGCCTCAAGCGCGGATGCAAGCGGGACGAGCGCGCTTGACCATCAGACAGGAGAAGGACGGGCGAGACAGAGCGAGTTGCCGAGCTGCGCGCAAGGCGATGGGAGTTTGAGGCAGCTGCTGGCGAGAGCGACCGGTAAGGCCGTCGTCGGTCGGTCGGTCGGCGGGCTGCAGTGACGGAGGCGCCGATGCGTCCGACGCGCGCAGCCGGCACTTGCCTCATGCGACACCGCTTTGAAGGGGGTCGCTGATCTATGCGCACAAGCCGAAAGCAGTGTACGCAAAGTGTCTATGTCATGGATCCCAGTCCGCCACATTGCCCTGCCCCTGCTTCACACGCGCTCACCCGCTTCACTCTGCCCACGACAGACAGCTCACTCCCTCCAGCCCTCCAGGTTGCCGATCTGAGAAGGGCGCGTCCAAGAAGGAGGTTCAGCGCGGTCCGAGCAGTGTGTGTTCAGGAGCAGAGGTGGACTGACCATCTCGTAGAAGAAGCGCGTGGTAGTCAGGTGCGCGCCTAGCGTGAGCTTCTCGTTGGTCGCATGCGCGTTGAGCGCCTCGGAGAACTTTGCGGGGAGGAAGCGGTAGAGGTGCTTGGTGAGGATTTGCTGCGAGGTGGAAGAAGGCAGGACACTCGTCAGCGACGATAGCTCGACGTGCGGCAAAGAACAATCAGCGACTTACCATTTTGCTACCGTCAGTCGCTCCTCTGTGTCAAAGCAGGCCAAGGCCGCGCATGTCAGCAGCTGTTGATAGAGACATCGACGGCGAAGGGGAAGACCGCTCACAGCATCGCCTTTGGCGTGACGAGCGTCTCCTCCCCAAAGACACCCCGTACGAGGCTGGCCATGAAGTCCCAGGTCTTGCCGACGCTCGACGTGATTGGGGGCGGGTTCCTACCATCGCCGCTGACGGTGACATTGCCGCGCGAAATCCCGGTCGGCGTGAAGACGCGTTTGTCGAAGGCGTTGAAAGTCAGGTCGAGGGACTCGACGAGGGGCAGCAGCAAGGCCGTCACGTCGGTATGGTACTGGTCGACCGTGTCCTCGAAGCCGAGCCGAGTGTCGATAAGCGCAAAGGCGTTCTCAGGCAGGGCGTTGCCTAGGTCAGAGTCAGAAACAAGAAAGGAGTTGCGTGATCAGAACGGCGCTGGGTGGGGCAGTTGGAGGGCGGCACGGCAACAGGGACCGACTCTTGCTTCCTCCGTGAACCACGTCGACTGCTCGGCTGGTGGCGAGGAAGCTGCGCAGCATGTCGCTCTCGTCGGCGAGCTTCTCGGCAAGGATGTCCCAGTCGTCCTGGTCGCCGGCGATCAAGCGCTTCATGCTCGTCGGCATCTCGGGCGCATATTCGGCCGCGCACTCGTAATAGCGCATCAGTGGGTGCGTCGGCGTGAACTTTGGCTTGACAGGGTTGGCCTCGATGTGGGACAGAAGGAGTGACAGATAGCCGACTGCAACGGCGAGAGTCAAGTCAGTCTTCGGAGGACAATTGAAAAGGGCGGCGTCGGTCAAACAGGAGCAAGACGCACGTCCAGTATGCTTCGGCGGAACCGACGCATGGCCACCAGTCGTGTCGACCTCGATCTTGAGTGGCGCACCGCCCTTCTCAGTCATGGCGAGACTTGAGAAAGAGCGACCGGCTTGCCGTCAGCTTGAACATACGACAAAGCGGGAGCGAGCGGGAAATTGCGCACCTGGCGATGTCCATGCCAAACTCAGTGTCGATGCCCTGCGATCCCTCGTCGAAGACAAAAGCGAATGAATTGGGGCCGTAACGATCAACCAGGACATCGCGGATGTGTCCAGCTCCTTGAACGCCGCCGATCTCTGCGCGAACGGGGGGAGAAGGAAGGGCATTCGAGGTCAGCGTCTCGGTCTGCAGATGACCGGCAGTCGCGAACGTCGGACGCACCCTCGTCAAAACCAAACGCGAGGATGACCGTCCGCTCGGGAACGAAGCCTTCGACGATCAGCTTCTGCACGGCCGTCATGATGCCGACAAGCTACCAGTGCGCAGGACAAGGGGTGTGGGAAGGTCAGCCTCACGCGCTCACGCGCTGCATACAAGACACCAGTCGACGAACATTCTGGAAAGGAAGGACAGAATAGAGCGGCACAAGTCAGCATGGGAATGATTGGGCCGCTCCCAAGAAGGGTAAAGGTCAAGAGACTGACGTTCTTGCAGTCCCGGCTGCCGCGCCCGTAGATCCAGCCCTGCTCGGAAAGTTCCGTCAGGTGGCCCTCAAATGGAGGGCTGCAGTCCACGAACAAGGTCAGCCTGGCCGGCGAGGAGATAGGGCGCAAGGGCAAGCAGGGCGTTGATTTGATGAAGACGCACTAGTCCCATCGGCCAATCGTGTCCTGATTGACAGGGACGACGTCCTGCGGGTGGGCGATGATAGCGGGGGTCAGGTGCTGCCGCGGCGCATGCGCAAGAGGGCTCGAGGTTAGAATGACGCACCTGGTGCGCCATGAGAAGCACAGGCTTCAGGTCGTCCTTCTTGCCTTTCCAGGTCAGCAGAGTGCCGTATTGATTGACGATCTCGCTCTCGAGCTTGACGTATCTGTCGTCAAACGGAGAGAGGCACGCGCGCTGGCGGCCTTTCAGCCCTTGATCCAGCAGCAGCTCAAGCAGCAAGGCCGGAAACACGCACACTTCGGGGAACTCGTCCCTGAGGAACTTCAGGAACACGCCGCGCGTCTCCCATCGAGGGTCTTCGCCGAGCGGGCCGAAGTCTTCGAAGCTCTCAGTCGGTATCCGGATCGCGCGCGCGAGCCGGTTGGCAGCCTGCCGAAGGTCCTCCTTGGTGTAGCTGGCTGGCTGCGAGGATAGCATGGTGCGAGAGCGAGCAATTGTCAGCGTAAAACGATGCGTCCGATCAGCGAGCGGGCGAGGAGATGAGGGGAGAAGGAGGCAAGGGTGATCTCGACTAACCCATTGGCTGGTGCTCGAGATTCGCCCTGTGGGCTGGGCTGGGCAGGTCTTGCGGATCTCGACAAGCCCGCCATCCCGGTGCGACCGAGCCACACCAGAATCAGACGCCGGCCAGAGAACGTAGGTGAGAGCCGAGCCGACAAGGACGACGAGGAAGGCGGCCGTGAGAAGCTGTCCGAGCCGAGCTGGACGAGGTGCCGCCTTGTTGGCAGCACTAGCGGCGAGCTCGAGCTCGGCCACCGACTCGGCCTTGCGGCCCCCGAGAGGAGCAGCGCTGGGGAGGAGAGAGGACTTTTCTCCGGTAGTAGGTAGCATGCGAGTCGACTAGATGATGAAGCAAGGCAGTGAAGAAGCAGTGGTATTGAGGGAAAGAGGTCGAGGAAGCCGTCGAAGACGTCGCAGCCGTAGCACAGAGACGCTGCTGAGATGCCGTCGTCGCTCATCGCCGACGGCTGGCGCCCGAGCGCTGATGTCAAATATCGCTCTCTCCGAGGTGCGGATCGATTCGCCGTCTCCTTGCAGACCGTCCCGTCGCACCCTCGCCGCTTGCAGACGGTAGTCATACGCCTTGCCACAAGGCTGTGGATGTTGTCATGTGATCGTGTCTGCGCTCGGCTTGCGCCCCGCTCGTCGTCCGATGACTGGAAGGGAGGACCGGTGCATCACTTGCCCTCGTCCCGCTTCTGCTCCTCCTGCATGCTCAGCTCAATCGCCTTGCGCATCGCCTCCTCCTCGTCCTCATCCTCCTCGTCCTCGGGCGCGTCCATCTCGACGTCGCCACCAGCAGCAGCCGGCTGGGGTGCAGACGATGCGGCGATGGCAGCCGCGAGCTCTGCAGCCTCGTCGTCGTCATCGTCCGCCACAGCGGTTGGCGGCGCGGGTGCCGGTACAGGCGCAGATGATGACGAGGACGATGCCTCGGGGACAGAGTCGAGCGCCGGCGCAGTCGACGACGACGTTGCCGCGGCTTGGCGGGCCTGCTCCTCCTCCATCGACATGCGCAGAACCTGCAGAACGGAAGAGCAGAGCGCGGGAGACCGGCAATCAGCTAGGAAGGGGCGCCGATGGCCGACGGGAGAAGCTACGCACCATTGCCAGCTCGGGGTCCATATCCGGGTCGACGCCAAACTCGAAGCCGCCCCCGCCGCCACCTCCACCGCCGCCCTCGGCATCCATGCCACCACCACCGCCAAAGCCGTCCGACCCCATTACCTCGGACGAGATGATCATGTCGGACAGCAGTCTCGGGCCCGGCTGGACCGACAGAAAGTGTCTGCAATTCGTGAAAGCAAGGTCGGCACCATCGGAGTCAGTCCTCAGGCGCAGCATCGCGGACCGTGCGCGCATCAAGACCCTGGTCAGAATCGAAGTTGGGAGACGCACGAGTTGTCTCCAGAGTTGACGCTCTCGACAAACTTGACGAGCAGGGATTCGTTGCCCTCTCCCTCAGCCGCCCCGACAGCCTCGCTCGGCTCGCTCGCAAACGTGACGACGTCGACGGCGACATTGTTCTTCTTGAGCTTCTTACCGAGCTTGACGAGCGCCTTCTCGTCCTGTGCGGCCGATAGGGGCGATCCCACCAGAATGATTAACCTCTGCCGCTGCGTCTTGTTCTGCCGGTGCTTCAATGCAAGCTATTGCGTCGGTTGAACGGGCAAGCATGGTAGTCATGTCAGCAGGCGTTGGTCCAGCGCCCAGCGGCCATAGGGGGCGAGCACAAGGGAGACGAACCTGAGCGATCTGGATGCCTGTGTACAAGTCCGACTCGCCGCCGATTGTTGCCCGGTGCATGGCCGACAGGATCTTACCCAGGTCGGCAGTTGGTGTAGCGAGCACGTCCGGGCTGCGGCAGCATGAGGTGGCGGACGGTCAGCGAGAGCCCAGTAGCTGCGCTGGATCCCACTGCAGGTGCTCTGCTGCCGCTGCAGCCATCGTGTGCCTCCCTTCCAGAAACCTTATTCGGCCCGAGCACACGAGCAAGCAAGACGCACCCTTTGCCGTTAAAGCCGCCCATCGTCATGACGCCGACCGTGTTCTCGGGGTTCGAGTTGATCTTCGCATTGAAGAGGACCGAGACGGCGTCCTGCTGGGCCTCAAAGCCTGGTCGATGCAAGCGACAGGGAAGCAGAAGACGAAAGAAGCGATGAGCGCGTACGGGAGCAGGGACGGGCGACAGCAAGCAACAAGGTATCGAGCGTCAGCTGGCGTCCCAGCCGGGCGAGCGAGGCCGCCGTCGAAGGCAAGTGGGAGGAGAGCAGGGCGCACGAGTAGGGGGGAAGTCGCCGTTTCGCATGTACTCCGATGAGTCGATCCTGCAGCGAGCAAAGTTGTCACAGAGAGTCAGCAGAGCACGCTGTCCTTGTCGCCGAGCGAGCTCAGGCCAAGGTTGAGGCAGTCCGGAGCTCGCTGACGACCGGTCGAGAGAGGGAGGACCCAGGGACGTCACGCACAGGAGCATCACAGCCTACAGACGGTCGGCCCGTGGCACGGAGAGAGGTCAGCTCGCCGCAGCTTCGCTCGCCCAAGCAACAGACGGAGCGCGCGTACCTCGGGTGCCATGGTGGAGAGGAAGCTAGAGGTGTGATTAGGGAGGGAGGAGAGGGCGTCAGGGGACGTGAACGATGGCTGGACTGGTGCAAGATGGCGCTGAGCGCGAGCGGCGCGCTGGAGGCGGACAAACCCCCGACAAGCCTCAAGCGTGGGCTCTCTTGGGAAACAGACCCGGATTTCAGAAATGCGCTGGACTCGGCCTTGTCGGTCGTTCGTCCGCACGGGCCGGGGTGGCACTCACAGGGGCGCACCCATCACTTATTAAGCGGCGGAGTCGCACAGAGAAAGGCGATGGCATACAAAAGTGTGCTCCAGCAGGACAGGAGAGGTCTACAACGAAGATCCGGTGGCGCGGTGATCGAGCGAGGATGGTGAGAAACGAGGGCAAGCCGAGGTGAAAGGATGAGAGGCCCAGGAGGAGAAGAGACGAGAGCGAGAGGAGCCGGTATCTATCGTTAAGGGAGTCATTTACGGCCATCTACATGGTGTAGCGGAAGCTCGGGTTCTCAAAGTCGGTGCGGTCGAGGTCTCCGTTGACCTTGCCGATGTGGAGGCGCTCCTCCTCAGACAGGTGGGCCTGGGCCCTCTCGCGCCGCTTGTTCTGCCAGACGTACCAGAAGCGCCAGAGGTTGATCATGACGACCTGAAGGGCGAAGCAGATGCAGCAGCCGACGAGGCCGGGCGTGTAGGCCGGGGCGTCCTTTGCCTTGAAGATTTGGCTGCCGACCATGTTGCCAACGCCTGCAAGTTGAGAAGTGCGTGTGTCGTTGCAGCGTCAGCAAAGCGCAACGGACATCGGGAACCGAAGAGAAAGAGCGAAAGGCACGGACAGTAGCCGACGAACGTCACGCTCGAGATGACCGTCTTCTTGGTGCGTCCCGGGACGTTGGACGAGATGAGCGACCAAGCGACGAAGAGAGCACTGAAGGGGGGGAGGGTCAAAGAAAGCAGCTGGTCAGCGGCTATGCATAGATGGCAACAGCAGAAACGGCGCAGGCGCGACTCACACGACGAATGGGACCGTCAGCTGAGGGAGGACGCGCGATAGAGTATGCGGATGGGGAGAAGATCAGCGCGCCGGTCGCAATAGACGAGCGGGGACAGCAAGAGGTCAGGACGCACGAAGTAACCGCCCCACTTGGTCCAGCGGATCGCGGGGTCGTTCGGCAGCAGGCCCATCATGAGCATGCCGACGAAGGGGGGCACAGCCGAAAAGGCCATGAACCACATTCGAAGGTTCTTCCATCGCGAGCAGGACAGGCCGACGACGACGAACCAGCAGACCGAAGCGACCGAGCGAGGGATGGACAGCAAGATGACCTGCAGCTCGCCGAAGCCCATGTTCTTGATGACGACCGAGCCGAACGTGGTGAGGCCGCCGTTGGGGACGGAGGAGAGGAAGGCTGGATGGACGGGAGGGCAGACAGAGACAAACGTCAATACCTGGCGCGTTAGAGCGCGAGGATCGCAGCAATATTGGAGGCCGCACCGTTTGCGAATCTGAGGGAGACGGCGGGCAACAAAAAGGTCAGTGTAAAGCCAATGGAGACAGATGGCAAGGACAGAGAAAAAGACGCACGAGAAGTAGAGGACAGGGTCGCAGAAGGCCTCGCGGACTGCAGAAAAAGGCACGGAGTGCAGGTCAGCAACCGGTCTGCCGTGACGGCTGACAACGAGTAGCAACGCACCCTGGTACCACTTCCACGTCTTGCCGACGAGATCGGTTCCAACCTGGTTCTGAGCGATACGAGCTGTGAGGCGGCAGGGATCTCGCGTCAGCGCCCTGTTCGGGATCAATCGCGTTGACCGAAGACGAAGGACGAGACTAAGACGCACCGTTGGCCATTTTCTTCTCTTCCTTGGTGAGCCACCAGACCTCGTTGGGTGTGCCGAGGAGCCAGAAGCAAAGGAGGGAGCAGACGACGGTCGAGGCGCCGAGGAAGAGCGCGATCGAGCGCCAGGCGGCAAACGAGTTGTTACTGTCCTGCGCGTTCTTGCCGATGCCGTACATAGCCAGGTCGACGATGATGCTGGAGAGCGGATGAGGGAAACGGCGGGTGTCAGCGGCTGTCATCTGGACGAACGTTTACTGGCGATCTGGAGTCGACGCACCCGTAGCCGGCGTTGGCCGACTGGAAGATGAGCGATCGCGAGGGGTGCTCGCGCGTCTGGTACCACGAGGCGATGATGAGCATGAAGCCGGGCCTGCGAGAGTCGAGGTTGTCAGCAAGGCCTCTCGCTGGGCATGGTGTCTAGAAAAAAACGGGACGGCCGCACGAGATGCAGCACTCGAAAGCGCCCTGCAGTCCACGGACGAGCATTAGCTGCCACCAGTTGTGGCAGGCAGCGATGGAGCCGACGATCTAGTGAAGGAGGAATTGAGGAAAGTGTCAGCTGCGTTGCGACGAGCTATTCCCCGCTGCACGAGGACGCACGATTCCCCAGCCGAGCATGCTGAAAGAAGCAAGGCAACGATGTCAGTCGCCGTCCGGGTCATCAGGTCGCGAGAATCATTGGAGGGGCGACGCACTAGCCGGACAGAATCTTGCCCATGTTTCCACGCTGGAGGACGAAGTTGGAGGGGAACTCGAAGGCGAGGTCTGGTGGCGCGAGCAGAGGGAGGGGGGGCGTCAACTACGCCAGTCGACGGCGAGAGCGAGGGCGCTGACCATAGACGCACAGCAGATGTAGAAGATCTACGAAGCAGTACGCGAGGTTCAAGTCAGCTTCAGAAGGCAGAGCATGCGAGGACAGGAAGCGAGGCAAGACGCACGGTTGTGAGCCACGAGTACTGCTGTCCGACCAGCCCAGTGTCCTCTCGCAGGCCGAACAGCGCCATGGTCGACAGGCCAGTCTTGTCCTGCAGCGGCAGACGAGGGCAACGAGAATGTCAATTGATTTGTCCTCCAGGTTGCATGCTCAAAAGTGGAGGCGCGAGGGAGGACGAACCGACTGCTGGATACCGTAGCTGCGGAGGGAGCAGGACGCGAGATGGACGAGACGTGGTCAGCTGCGAGTAGCAAAGGGCTGCGCAGACAGCAAGCACCGACTAACCACCACCACATGAGCGGGAGCAAGATCTTGTCCATCTTGCGGACGAGTCGCTTGAACTCTTCGGGCGTGTAGCTGGCGTTGACGCTGCGAGAGACGTCGAAGGCAAGTCGTCAGCCGCCTACCCGCAGCTCGCGGAACTTGAGTCAGAGCAGCTCGATTGGCAGCACACGCACTAGTCGTGGACGTGGTCGCCTTGCTCGAGGTCGACCGAGTCATCGGAGGCCTCCTGGACGTCGACGTTGGCGTCGTTCTTCTCGTTGATCTTCTCGTCCGAGAGCGAGATGGCGTCGTGGCGGTCCTTCGCGAGCGAGGGGGGCATTGATGAGATACCGTCGGCCATCTTGGGCAGAGGGGTTGGCAGTTGGCGGTAGTAGAACGAGGTGGCGAGAAAGAGGCCGCCGCTTCAAGAGTCGGTGGGAGGTCGAGGGGAAGCCGTACTCGGAGAGATGGGCGTGGTGGAACGAGAGCGAATGTACGTTGTCGAGGCCCTTGTCTCTTGAAGAGGGGGTGAGAGGGGCTCGGACCCTCCCTCGCCAAGTCCTTCCTGCTAGTCGCTGATCTCCGGCTGATCAGCAGCCCCACCGAAATTAGCGAATGGGGGCTGGCGCACCGTGGGGTTGGATGACAAGGCAGCTCGGGAAGGGAGGAGGCGCGCGACAGCTGCGCTCACTGCCAAGATAGCTGCAACAAGAGAGCCGCCAGCCGACTCGAGAACGACGTCCTCGTTGGTACGTCTCGAGGCCCTCTCGTCCAAGCCATCGACAGACGTGAGCAGTCATCGTCGGATCTCTTCTCAAGTCGACAGTGGCGCGTCAGCAAGAGGTCGTATCGTCGACGGCGACGTGCGAGCTGCATCATGCGCGGATCATCGTTTCCAGGGTTCGTTGGCCGACGCTGGCCGCGGGCGCGAGGCGGCTGATCATAGCGACCCAGGATGCCGATCAGCCCGAACGATTCGTCGGATGGACTGCAGCAGCTGGGGGCTGAATCAGTCCCCTCTCTCCCGACGACCGGAGCCACTCGTATCGACGGCAGCAAGCAGCAGCCGAGGACGATAGCACTTGCCGAGGTCCAGCTCCAGACAGATGAAGGGGCGCAAGGTCAATTGGTCGTGGAGAGCGTCGGTGAGCCGCAGCTGCCTTGCAGTGAGGATGCCAGCTCGAGCGCGTGAGCCTGGCGCCCGAACCGGGCGGGCGGGTGGAGGGGCAGCAGAGAGGGATCGGCGAGCTCGTTCCGACGACGTCCCGAATAAACGTCTTGTGGCCTCCAAATCCTCGTTCGTCCCTCACACGTGCAGCAGCAGCAGACAGGACATGGGCAGGCTTCCTGCGTACGACCCCTACTGGGCTCACGTCGCTCGCAAGCTCGCCGCCCCGACGCTCGCCAGCTTCCTCTGCGCTATCTTTGTCGTCGTTCGACCTGTCGCCGACCTCTCGAGCAAGTCAGCATCCCCTGCCTCTCTCTCCTGGACGAGCCAGGTCCCTTTGCATGCTCGCCTGCGCACGACGCCTGACAGCTGCTCCCTACCTCTTGGCGTCCTCCTCAGGTATGCTTTCCTGGTCCTCACGATCGACACGCTGTTCTTCTTTCCGGTGCGCCTCGAGCTCTGCCGCTGCGTATTCGGCCAACCTCCGTCGCAAGCCAGCTGACCCTCCCTCGACCGCACCCACCTACGTCCGGCCGTGTCACCTAGGGAAGCACGGTGGGCGCCCAGCTCGAGGCAACAGTCTTGGGCATCGTTGGTGCCCTCATCGGCATCGCCTGGTCCTGCATCGGCGTCGCCGGGGCCGCCCACATGAATCGGCTGAACGGCGGGCCTGAGGCCAACGGTAGCCGCATCCTCGGCGCTTTCTTCCTCGCCATCCAGGCCGTTGTCGGAGGGTACATCAGGTCCAGCTCGCCCCGATGTGGGTCCAGACGTCTTTGTACAGTGAGAGGAGTAAATTGTCCGCCCTGCTCGGTGCTGACCCGCCGTCTCACAACGCCCTTTGCTCTGCCGCGCCGCTGCGCACAGTGACGTCCGCCACACGTATGGCGCTCTTCCAGACAATCTGGATCTGCGTCAACGACTACAGCGCTACGGAGCTCACGTCCGAGATCCCCCTCGTATTGATCTATCCCACCCTGCTGGCTGCCGGCTCGAGCTTGGTCGCCCGCATCCTGTTTCCGAGGACATCGGCGGGCCGCTTCATCAGCCTGACGCAGGCGGCCTTCGAGACGTCCGAGGCGCTGCTGCTCGCCATCGTCGAGGACTTCTTCGACCCGGATGCAACGGCAGACGAGCTCGAGGCGCCCCGAGAGCGCAACGTGCCCGCTTTGCGTCGGCAGCTGCTCAGCCAGTCGACCGAGCTGCCCAAGGCGTTCGCGCAGGCGTCGTACGAGGTCTCGCTCTCGCGCTACCATCCGCACCACCTTCGACCCTTCATCTCGAGCATTCGCGAGCTCAGTCAGCACCTCGCGGCCGGCACGTCGTACTTCACCGGCTCGTCGCCGTCCGAGACGAGTCGCGCCGGTCGGGCGAGCTTGGAGGAGCGCGCACAATCCCGGGCGGCGTTCGAGCGGCCGACGCGCGATTTCATCAACAGCATGGCCGCCGCTTTCGGAGTGGTCCACCGCACGCTCGCCGGCGGGGACGAGGGGCCGACGATCCTTGAAGCGCAGACGCGGCTGGTCGCGCAGCGTAGCGTCTTCATCCGCGAAACCGATCGCCAGCTCGATGCGGCCATCGAACGATGGGAAGCGCGGTTCAGGGCTGACCCTGCCCGGCGCGAACGTGAAGGGTCGCCGCAGCTGGACAAGGACCTTTTGCTGCTTTCGCTCTTCAACTACAAGTGCCTCGAGGTGTGCAGATCTTCGTTACTCTTCTTTGCTCCCTCGCGCGACCGTCGCCATTGACATGGCTCAATCTTCACCTACCCTCCCCCCCCCTCTTTCTTCCCGCCCTCGACAGGTCGCACAAACCTTGGAAGATGTCCTCGACCTGACGATGCAGCTCAGCTCTACGGCCGCAAGCTCGCGCTCGGTTCATCTGCCTCACCTCTCTCGCCAGTGGCTCGGGTCCAACTCAATCTCGGCTCGTTGGGACGAGACCGCCCGTGATCAGAGTGGAGGTGCGCACCTTTCTGAACTTTCTTTCGGCGAGCATCAGCGGCTCAGGCAACTGACCATTTGCCGTCAATTTCCTACCTCAGCCGAAGGTGAGGAGGATCTGGACGGAATGGAGACCCGAGCAGCCATCGCAAGCGCCTTCCTCGCCTTTCCGCAAGAGAAGCGCGCCCGAGTCGGAACCGTTACCTGGATGAGCCAAAAGCTCCTACCCATCTGGGACTCGCGGCCAGTGGTTTCTGGTCAGTCCCCCTGTCCCTCTCCCTCCGACTCTTGCGCGCGCGTAGGACTGATCAGTGAGAAACACCTGTGCTCAGGCCGGAGACGACTCGTTGCCGTGCTGCACGCACTGCATCATCGGCGGGTCCACTTTCAACACGCCTTCAAGGTACGATCGGCCACATGACCCTGCGTGGAACAGGCGGTACACCAGGCGGTACACTGATACGCTCTACGTCGCAACCAGATCGGCCTCGGCATCGTGCTCTTGACCTTGCCCGCGTTCCTGCCCGAAGACTCGAGCGGTCGCGCCTGGTTCAAGGACATCCGCGGCGAATGGGCACGTCTCTGCCCCTCCGACTTGCGGCTCGGAGATTGCTGGTGCTGACCGAAACACCATCCGCGATGCGCGCCTGCAGATCCCCATCTCTTACCTCTTTGTGCTCGAGACCTCGGCCGGCCAGACATGGCGCGTCGGTACCTTTCGCGTCATTGGAACCATCTTTGGTGCCATCTTGGCCTGCGTTGTGAGTTCCTTTTCTCTCCTGTTCACGGCACTCTGCGCGGCATGCACTCAGATGACCAAATCGGCCCCAATCCCCTCACAGATCGCCGTGATCGCGCAGGAGAATCCTTATGCAGTGAGTCTAGCGTTCATTTTCGAACTCGCAATCGTCAGCTCAATTGATCCGCTGCCTTGGGCGTCCTTGCTACTTTCTAGCTCGTCTTTCTGACGACGTTGTACGGGTGAGTCTAGCGCCCACTCCACCAGCTCGTCGACGTCTATGCTGATCTGCTCTATCGTCTGCCTCACAAGCGCTCTCACCGCAAGTATCATGCTGTTCTCCTCCTTTCCCGGTGTCGGCGTGGTCGGGTGCGTCCTTCTCGTATACACACACCCGCTGACGCTTGTCTTTGGTCGAATACTGATCGAGAAACACGTCGTCGTGGCTGTAGAACTATCACGCTGCCGCCCATCGTTTTTCTCGAGTATCTTGGCTTGCCGAACGATGGCTACATCAACACTGCATGGAAACGCACGGCGACGGTCTGCATTGGGTGAGTTCCGCTCTCATATACTTTTCTGACTCTCTTGGCCTCACTCCCTCACTGACTCGTAATATGCATGCCTCAGGATTGTCGCTGCCGTCATGGCGAACGAGCTCATCTTTCCCGCCCGATCGCGTGTGCTCTTCCTCGGGACCATGGCTGAGGCCCTGGACGACTTAACGAAGCTGTACCTCGCTGTACGTCCTCACAGGTCCCCTCCTGCTCTCGTCCCTCCTGCCTCAGGCATGTCTCGCCGACTGACGCTCGAATTTCATGTCGGTCGCCGCAGATGTCGCGCGGCAATCTTAGTCCGGGCACGCGCTACTCGCTCGACCGGTCGACTGCCGGACGACTGCAGGAGAAGATTGAGGTGCGTTGCGATTGTCATCCTCACTTCCCGTCGCGCGAGAGTCTCCTGACATCTTTGTGCATGCAGACCAAACTCGATCGGTCGAGCGGCCACCTGAGCACGATGCGGCTCGAGTTTAGCCTCGTCCACAAGCCGCTGTCGCTCTATCGAAAAGTCATCGACGCCACCCAGAACTTGTCCGACATCTTCATGCAACGTGCGTCCAGCCAATCTGTCTCGCTTGCCTGGGTTGGGACTGCGGGTTGGCTGACATCAAGGCCTGTCCTTGACTTTCAGTATCTGTCATCCGCGAGCAAATCCCTCGCCAGGAGACCGTTCACAACGTGCTCAAGGAGCGCAAGGAGCTCGTTTCCTCGGTCATGATAGTGAGTCTCTGCACCGGCTCTGCTCACCTTTGTGCGTGCTGATCTGACTGACGCACGAATCAATCTCTTTTCTTTAAAGCATCTCTTTGCCTGCACCGCGTCGTTCCGATCGCGGTCGCCGATGCCCCAGTTCCTTCCGTCGCCCGCCCTAGCCGTCCGAAACTGGGAGATCTCGGCCCTCAAGTACGCTTATCGGACATTTCTGGCTTCCGCGACCGTATCTTGATTGCTGACGTGCCCCGGTCTGCATCTCACTTTTCGTCCAGAGGGCTGATGTCGCACACGGCCGGTGCCGGCAGCGTCAACGGCGCCCCGGAGGAAAGCCTCGGCGACATTGCGCTTCACTCTGGCGAGGTCAGCGCCTCTCGCGCCGCGGTCCTGCATCGGGACGCCGCCTTCCTGTATACGTTTGCCGAGGCCGAAGCGCTCGAGGAAGCCATTCGCACCGTCGACGATCTCACGACGCTCGTCCGCACGCTTTTCGGCACTTCGAAGTTCTTCGACCGTGAGGCCGTCGAGTCCGCTTAGACGCTTTTGCGCGCCACGCGCAAGGCTCATCACCTACTGTATCCCCAGCACTACCTGTCTTATTGGAATGTACATCTGCCACGCTGGCCTGGAGGGGTGCTGAACAAAGATCCGAGCGAGATCAGCTGCGTCGACGCGAAACACGCCGCGCGCCGATCGTCGTCCTTGCTCTCGACGTCGGACCACCACGCAGCCACTTCATTGCACCCTCTGACCCATGGGCGGCCGCAGGACGGCGCACAAGCGCAAGGCGGGCGCACCTCACATGAACTGGCGTGCATACGTCGCGTTCGCCGCCCTGACGCTGGTGGCCTTTGGGCTGGTTCAGCTCGAGCTGCGGGAGCCCTACATGGTCAGGCCTCTCGCCCTTCTCGTCTCCTTCATACACAGCTCGCGTGCCTGACCCAGCCTCTCTCGCCCGTCTGCCTGGTCTCTCTAGGACGAGCCATTCCACATCCCACAGGCACAGCGCTACTGCAAGGGCGACTTTGCGACCTGGGACCCCAAGCTCACGACCCCTCCAGGACTGTGAGCTGCCCCTTGCTCCAGCTGTCTTCCGCTTGCCTCCCTTGGCCCCTCCGCTGACGTCCTCTTCTATCGTCATCCGACCTAGATACATCCTGTCCCTCGTCCCCATCACCCTTCTGCGAATTCCCTGCTCAATCTCGGTCCTCCGTGCAATCAACTTGGCGCTGCTGTTGGCTGTGCCCTGGCTTGCGTCGGTCGTCCTCGCCTCGTTCCGGCCAAAGGCGTCGCGGCGTGCCTCGACTCTCCCCGAAGCCACCTGCATCGCTCTTTTCCCCCCGCTGTGGTTCTTTGGCCACCTCTACTATACCGACGTTGGCAGCGTCGCACTGGTGCTGGCGAGCTGGGGCGCCTCGAGAAAAGGCCATCACCTCGGCGCGTCCTTCGTGAGTGTTGCGGCGCGCGCAGCTCCCGTAATCTCCCCAGCCCTTCGTCTGGCCTTGCGGGCTCGAAGGCTGACTCCTTTGCTTCTGTCGAGCCTGCGTCAGCTTGGGCTTCTCTCACTCACATTTCGGCAGACGAACATCATTTGGCTGGCCTTCATCGCCGGCGCGGCCGTCCTCGAGCGGTGCGCCGAAATTGCCGAGATCGGCAAGACCGTCGCGTCGGGCAAGGGCCACCTGCGAAGGGAGCAGAAGCTCGCTGGCGACTACGACTCGCTCGGTGGGTTCCCCACCTTTGCTCTCAAAGCCGGCATAACTCGGAAAGCTGATCTACTTGACCAATTTCGCCTTCTTTATCAGGCTCCTTTCTTTCCCATATACTTGAGCTCCCGCGCCTTGTCCTCGCCAACTTGCCCACATTGCTGCCCGTCATCGCCTGCTACACGCCTACCTTCTTCGCCTTTCTCGCCTTCGTCCTGTGGAACGAAGGCATCGTTCTTGGACATCAGGAGTATCACGGCGTCTCGCTCCACCTGCCCCAAGTGGCCTACTTCTTCGGTTTCGCGACGGCGGTCGGCGGCGTCGTCTTGCTCGACGCCGGGGTCAAGCGGGTCGCGTCCCGTGCCTACCATGACGCCTTTGGAGGCTCAAGGTGCGCTTGTTGACCACCGCGCAGCCTTGAACACTCTGAGTCGATTTGTTGAGCTGACCAAGGCGAACCTGTGCGCGCGCTCTCACCCTCCTCAGAGCCCTTATCAGGACGAGCGCCCTCATCGGCCTGACGACCGTCGCCGTCAAGCACTTCACCATCGCGCACCCGTTCCTCCTCGCCGACAACCGCCATTACGCCTTCTACTTTTGGCGGCGGGTCATGAACGCCCACCCTTTTGCACGGTACGCGCTCGGTTTTGGTTACGTCGGTTGCGCGATCCTCTGGGGAGGAAGGCTACGTGCATCTTTTTCTGTTGTCTCGTTGCGCGAGAAGCGCGCGTACTGACAAGCTCTTCCGAAACAACAGTGCGGACGCAACCTCCCCTCACTCTGCTCCTTTTCCTCATTTGCACATGTGCCACCCTCATCCCGACCCCGCTCGTCGAGCCGCGCTACTTCTTGACGCCCTGGGTCATCCTCCGCATCCTCGGCTCGCCGACCCCTTCGGCCCCGCCGCTCAACGCGCCCAAGGCCGGCCGGGCCAAGACTTCAGGCGTCGATCGAAGGCAGCGCGCTCTCGCGCTCGAGGCGGCGTGGTACGTCGCGCTCAACGCAGTCACGCTTGGAGTGTTCCTCCTCGTCAAGTTCAGGTGGCCAGGCGAGGACGGCCTGATGCGATTCATGTGGTAGCCCCGCACCTCATAACTGGTGCGAGAGATAGCGCGGAAACACAACAAGAACGGGCATGCGATTCGTCTAACCCCTGTGCTCTGCCGATCACCTGTTCTAGGCCCCCTCTGTCAGGTCATCTCGACCGCCGCTCAGAGTTC
Source organism: Cystofilobasidium bisporidii (assembly GCA_014825535.1). Taxonomy (NCBI): domain Eukaryota; kingdom Fungi; phylum Basidiomycota; class Tremellomycetes; order Cystofilobasidiales; family Cystofilobasidiaceae; genus Cystofilobasidium; species Cystofilobasidium bisporidii. Next base: position 181,197 of record MVAK01000015.1, read on the forward strand.
CGTCTTGGGGGGCGCAGGGCTGACGGGCAGGCTCTTGACCGTCGACAGCGCGTCCTCGATCTTCTCGAAGACCCTGTCGGTCGCCCACTCGACGGGGTGGTCGAACAGGTAGGGAAGGACTAAGGCGAAGATTAGGATCGCGAGCGTGCAAGGGCCGGCCACGGTCGAGCAGGTCAGCGAGCGCGCTCGGTCAGGACGCGGGACAGCACAGGAGATGGACGGTCGACGCACAGGGGACAACAGCGAGACCTGCGGCCGTCGGTCCCCACTTTCGTACCTTGAGGTTCTTCTGGTTGACGAAAGCCTTGGCCGAGTGCCGGACGACCGAGTGAACCGTGAACGCCGGCAGCGCCATCGAGGCGATGCCCTGGAAGACCGCGCGCTTGGACGCATAGAGCGAAAGCCGGGCCGTCTCGGAGAAGTTGGCAGCCTCGAGCGGGGTCGGGCCTTGCTCCTTAGCCTTGAAGGTTTCGTAGCCAACATCGCCGATGAGATCTGGAAAGGAGCGCGAGGTCAGCAAAGCGATATGAATGGGGCCACGTCCGCGCGCGTGCCGGGCGTCGGGGAGGCTGGCAGAGTGTGGGCTGGGTCACGGCGCGAGGACCAGGCGCGCGGACTGAAAGACGACGAGACGCGGGTCGAGAGCGTAGCATGTGCGAGAAGCAATGGAAGTCAACGCACAGGTCCAAGAAACCGCGTACTGGATGGCAGGCAAGAGGCTGGTTGCGTCAACTGCTGGTCTAGATTGGGAGGCGCAAGCTAGGGAAGGCAACGCACTGCAGCCGTCACGACCCAAGGAGGCACGACCGGTCGGAAGGACTCCCCACCCTCGCTCGCATAGGCCAGGTAGCGATGAGAAGCCCTGACAGCCGTCCTGATGCGGTTGGCGTACGCTTTGAGCAGACGAGCCTGTCAGCTGGGTTGTTGCGACAGGCGACGAACGGCGAAAGGAAGGCGTGGCAGACGTACCGAGATAGCGCGCGTCGCTGTCGGTCGTGTCGAAATCCTCCTGGGCAAGCTCGGTGAGCTCGGCCTCGGCCATCTTGGCGGTAGACATGAGGTGATCGGCTGAGGAAGGTTGGGTGGGGGAGGTAAAGAGATTGCTGGTGGTGTGAGGAGCAGGAGCAAGAGGCTCGGGCTGTTCGGTCGCCGCCGCCAGCAGGCGGGGCCGCGTCATGCTCCCGGCCGGGCGTGACGAGATGGCGGCCGCCACTTGCGCGCTTCTAGACTCATCACGGCAGTGATCAGAGTCGGGCAGCCTCATCTATGGTGCAGGAACTACGAGGCGGAGAACTTTGGCGCAAGAGGGCGGGAGATGACACAGAAAGCGGGCCGGGCCCCGTCAAGCGAAGGCACGCGCGCGAGTGAAGGACCTCGAGAGAAAAGTAGGAGAAAGTTTATGTGCGGATCGGGAGGGAAGAGACGGGAAGAAGAAGGCGGTGGTGAGGCGGATAAGCGAACAATGTACCTTGATGGGTCGCAGGAGACGAAGCACCCGCGAGAGGCGAGGCGACGCCCTGTAAATGAAGAGAACGGAGGAGGGGAAGCGAATCGTGCACATAGCCCTCTTACTCCCTCCAGCCCTCAAGGTTCCCGATCTTCGAAGCCGAAAGAGGATAGTCAGCCGACACGCGGACTAAGGTGAGTGACTCAGGAAGAGCGGCCGACTCACGAGCTCGTAAAAAAAGCGGATGGTCGTCAGGTGCGCGCCGAGCATAATCTTCTCGTTGCTTGCGTGCGGGTTCTGCACCTCGGACGTGCGGGCGGGTAGGAAGCGGTAGAGGTGCTTCGTGAGGATTTGCTGCAGGTGGGAGCAGGATCACAGGGTCAGCGCGGTGCAGGTCGGCAGGAGAGCAGGATGCAAACGAGTCGTACCAGCCTGCCTCCGTCGGTACCGCCACTAAGGACCAAGGATCGGAGAAATCAGCGTCGGTATCTGAAGTGGTGAAGAGGCTCGCGAAAGACCATCACTCACAGCATGCCGCTCGGCGCGGCGATGGTCTCCTCGCCAAAGACACCGCGAACGAGGCCGGCCATAAACTCCCAGACGTGGCCCTCGCTGCTAGTAATCGGGGGCGAGTTCCTGCCCTCGCCGCTGACGGTGACGTTGCCGCGCGACGTACCGGTAGGGGTGAAGGCGCGAGCGCCGAAGGCGTTGAACGTCAGGTCGAGCGACTTGACAAGCGGCAGCAGTAGCGCCGTCACGTCGGCGTGGTACTCGTCGAGCGTGTCCTCGAACCCGAGCCGGGTATCGATGATTGCGAAGGCGTTCTCGGGCAGGGCGTTGCCTGGTAGGAACAGGAAAATCGGATCGTCAGCGACGAAGGACGCAGGATCTGGCAGTGCGCCGAGCAAAGAGACGTACTCTTGCTGCCGCCGTGCACAATGTCGAGCGCCCGACTCGTCGCGAGGAAGCTGCGGAGCGAGTCGCTCCCATCGGCCAGCTGCTGGGCCAGAATGTCCCAGTCTTTCTGGTCGCCGGCGATCAAGCGCTTGATGTCCTGCGGGATGTCGGGGGCGTATTCGGCGGCGCACTCATAGTAACGTAGCAGTGGGTGCGTTGGCGTGAACTTGGGCTGAACCGGATTGGCCTCGATGTGCGAAAGCAGCAGCGACAGATAACCGACTGCAGGGAATGCGAAAGAGGTGACAGGTCAGCGTGTCTGCGACCGTGTTGCGCGGGGTCCAGAATCGGAATCTGCATAGCAAACTTACGTCCGGTGTGCTTGGGCGGGACGGAGGCGTGTCCGCCGAGCGTGTCAACCTCAACCTTGAGCTGCACACCGCCCTTCTCCGTCATGGCCAGACTGGATTCAAATCAAGAGAAGTGAGCGCGGTCCTTTTGCGCGGATGAGAGGGCGACGGACGGACCTGGCGATGCTGAGGCCAAACTCGGTGTCGATGCCCTGCGCGCCCTCGTCCAGGATGAAGGCGAAAGACTCCGGCCCATACCGCTCCAGGAGGACCTCCTTGATAGGGACCGCGCCCTGCGGTCCGCCGAGTTCTGCATCATGGAGACGATCACGGCAAGGAGAAATGTGGGTCAGCATCGATGCCTGCCGCATCGCGCAAGAAGGAGACTCAGATACTCACCCTCGTCGAAGCCGAACGCAACGACGATGGTCCGCTCGGGCTCGTGACCCTCGGCGATCAGCTTCTCGATGGCGGACATGATGCCGACCAGCTGTAGAGGGCGAGGGATGATGACGAGTCAGCAAGGTTCCGTCGCAACTTGACGCGCGCCAGCTCCGGATTCACGTTCTGCGAAACGAAAAGGCACAAAGCGAAAAGCGTCAGCGCAAGCGACTGAAGTGGCAGGGTAGAAGGCAAAACGACGGACGTTCTTGCAGTCAAAGGTGCCGCGGCCGTAGATCCAGCCGCTCTCGGACAGCTCGGTGAGGTGCCCGTCCCAAGGAGGGCTGGCGAGAGAATGGCGCGCGTACGTCAGCCCAGCCTCCGAAAGTACGAGCGGCAGCGCAACTCGCAGCAAGAAACCGGCTGACGTACTGATCCCACCGACCGATCGTGTCCTGATTGACAGGGACAACGTCCTGCAAGAAGCGGCAGGGCGCAGAGTCAGCCCCGACGATGCAGATGACCAAGACCCGCTGCACGCGCACAACGAGCACGAGAGACCGACTTGGTGGGCCATTAGCAGCACGGGCGCGAGCTTGTCGCTCTTGCCCTTCCACGTGAGAAGCGTGCCGTAGACGTTGACAATCTCGCTGTCGAGCGACTCGTACCTGCGAAGCGGCAATCGGAGCGCCGGTCAGCGCCAGTTTGCGGAAGCGTCCCCTGACGTGCACCGGCGCCGCAGCTTGACAAGGATCCAAGTCGACGCACACGGTCGGGAACTCGTCGCGCAGGTACTCGAGGAAGGCGCCGCGCGTCTCCCAGCGGGAGTCCTCGCCAAGCGGGCCAAAGTCGGGGAAGCTCTCGGTCGGGATCTGGATCGCACGCGCGAACCGGTCGGCCGCGTCCTTGAGATCCTTCTTGGTGTAGTTCGACGGCTGCGATGGCGAAGAGGAGCGCGGCGACGGAAATTAAGCAGGACGAGAAAATTACAAGGAGATAGCACGAACGGGTCAACCGGAGGACGTACCCAGCGGCTGGCGGCCGAGATCTTGCCCTCGGGCTGGACGGGGCACGTCTTGCGCAGCTGGATGGAATCATTGACGTCGACGCGGGCGCTACCCAGGCCGAGCTCCCGCCCCCCCGGCCACGCCCCGACGCTCAGGGCAGACCCGACGAAGGCGAGCAAGGCGGCACCACAGAGCAGATGACCCAGCTTGACCGGCGACTTGGCAGCGATGGGCGAGCGATAGGCGGGCTGCTGTGACTTGTCGTCAAGGTGGACGTCAAGCTGATCGGGAGTCGAAGAGAACGTTGTGCTGGGCAAGAGACCTGCCTTCTCAGAGGCGGCGGTAGGCAGCATGGCGGGTCGAGCAGCTGGAGGGGGTTATCGATTGTACGGCCAGCAAGAGCATCGATTAGCCTGCCCCTCTTGAAGGAAGGCGAGGAGAGGCCGACCGCATGGGTGTGGTTGGCGAGCTCGTCGTCGTCGCTGATCTCCGGCCGCACCCTGTCGCTCGTAATCAGGACGGCTGGCCCGCATCAACTTTGTCAGGAACCGCACGAGGGGTTGCGAGGGCCAGCGGATAACCAGCAGCTTTGAGTCGAGGAGGAAAGGTCGTCCTTGCCCGGCGTGCGCATGAGGCGGTCGCTGCCGGGCTCATTGGGAAGCTCGACTGTGCGCGCGGGCCGTCCGGACCTCAGTCCCAGGCGCTCGGTCGCCTTCAATGCTTTGCATATCCATCAACAGGAATGGGTGTCTGTCTTTATCATCGTCATAGAAAGCTTGGGTGGCGAGCGGGAGGGAGGAAGAGAGGGAGGGGAGGGGTGAATGCGGAGCATTGGGGGAGGCCGCCGAGCGGCAGATTGGTCGGCCGAGCGACGGGCCGCGTGACAGCCAAGTGTAGGAGTCGAGGAGTGCGAGGTGCTTAGGATTCGAGCAAAACAGCACTTTAGAAGCACCTGAGGAGAGGGGGAGGGGAGGGAAAGGGGGGGGGGGGTTAGCTGGGAGGGGAGGGTTTATGGGGGGAAGAGAGGCAAGAAAACGCACTTGCGGTGCACGATCGACGGGCCTGCTTCGTCGTACTCCTGCTTCGAGATCCACATCTGCTGGAACGTGGAGAGCGAGGCGAGGATCGAACCACCGATCCAGACTGCGGGGGAGAAAGAGAGGGATAGTCAGCCCCGAAGTTTGTCAGGCAGGCAGGCGAAGGGGGTGAAGGGAGGCACGCACCAGAGTACTTCCTCTCCGGGGGAGCGACGATCTTGACCTTCATCGACGAGGGCGCGAGCGACGTGATCTCCTTCTGCATGCGGTCGGCGATGCCAGAGTACATGGTCGTGCCGCCCGAGAGGACGATGTTGCCGTAGAGGTCCTTTCGGATGTCGAGGTCGCACTCTGCAGGCGAGGGCAGGTAAAAGCAGGGTCGTCAGCCAGGGATCTCGTGCAGAACGCCAGACAGCCAGACAGCGGCGACGTACTCATGATCGAGTTGTAGGTCGTCTCGTGGATACCGGCGGCCTCGAGGCCGAGGAACGAGGGCTGGAAGAGGGCCTCGGGGCAGCGGAAGCTGTCGGTCGTGGCGGGCAGATGGGTCGGTCAGCTTGGACCCTTCTGAACGCGCGGCAGATCAAGGCAGGACGCACCGCTCGTTGCCGATGGTGATGACCTGACCGTCGGGCAGCTCGTACGACTTCTCGAGCTGCGACGACTGGGCGGCGGTCTGCATCTCCTGCTCGAAGTCGAGGGCGACGTAGCAGAGCTTCTCCTTGATGTCGCGGACGATCTCACGCTCGGCGGTCGTGGTGAAGGGGTAACCGCGCTCGAGCAGGCACTTGATGAGGTACTCGGTCAGGTCACGGCCGGCAAGGTCGAGACGGAGGATGGCGTGGGGAAGCGAGAAACCCTCGTAGATGGGGACCGTGTGCGAGACACCGTCACCCGAGTCGAGGACGATACCGGTCGTTCGGCCGGAGGCGTACAGCGACAGGACGGCCTGGATCGAAACGTAGAAGGCCGGGGCGTTGAAGGTCTCGAACATGATCTGGGTCATCTTCTCTGAATGGGGCCCGAGTGGAAGAGGGGATAGGGAAAGGAGGGGTCAGCCAGCGGCAACAGAGCACAATCTCCACAGTCGCGGGCAAGACGCACCTCGGTTGGCCTTGGGGTTGAGAGGGGCCTCGGTGAGGAGGACGGGGTGCTCCTCGGGGGCGACGCGGAGCTCGTTGTAGAAGGTGTGGTGCCAGATCTTCTCCATGTCGTCCCAGTTGGTGACGATGCCGTGCTCAATAGGGTACTTGAGGGTGAGGATACCTCGCTTGGACTGAGCCTCGTCACTGCGCAGGGTAAACAAAGCGAGCGTCAGCTTCGCAGTCGCCGGGGATCGGAAAGGAAAGAAGGAGGCGACGGACCCGACGTAAGAGTCCTTCTGGCCCATGCCGACCATGACACCCTGGTGGCGAGGTCGTCCGACAATCGAGCTGCATAGTCGGCGAGCGAGCGCATGTCAGCTCCATGGACCAGCGACAGGGACGAGGCCAGAGCGGGAGGGTGGAAAAAAAAAGTTGGGCGCTGCCCGCGATGCCCCTCATCGCTTCGTGCCGTCGCTCGTGCCCTGACCGCAGCCGCGGTGGCCGTGCGCTCAGGCCAGCCTGGCTCTGCTTCGAGCCCCGCCCATCCACCGCCCAAATCCAACCGCCACCCTTTTCAAAGACGCCTCCGCACATAGGGAGTGTCGAAGGCGACACCGATGGGCTCGAGGCACGGCAGAGCGAGATGGGCAGGCAGGGAGGCGCGAGCGCAAAAGCCGGCGGGAAAGGAGAGATGATAACGCACGGGAAAACGGCTCGGGGCGCGTCGTCTCCAGCGAAACCGGCCTTGCACATGCCGGATCCGTTGTCGATGACCTGCGCAAGAAAGCGAGGGAGGATGCGTCAGTCCGTTGAAACACTGGAGGTGACGCGGAGGCAAGGAGGGGGCTGGAGCGCGCGCGAGATGGCGGGTCGCCAGCAGCAAAGGGAAGGCCGACTCACGAGGGCAGCAACTTCGTCGTCCCTGAGACATCAGGTGCACAGAGCAAGGGCGAGCGAGCAGGCAGGCAAGGCGAGCGAGAGCAGCAGTTGGGCGGTTGGGTTTTATGTGGAGGTCGGCGGAGGAAGGGGGCGAGCGAGAGAAGGTGAGATGGGCGACGACAGGCGAGGTGACAAAGGGAGGAAAAACGACGATACGGTGAGCGTCGGTGCTGCAAACGGTCGACGGATGAGGACCAGGTGCTGCAGGAGCAGGGCAGGACGTACATTTTGGGCTTGGTTGAGGGTGGTGAGAAGGCGGAGGAGGGGGTTGGGAGGGTAGAGGGAAGGGATGCAGGTGGGCGTCTGGGGCGAGGGGCGTCGTCTCGCTGGCGGGCAGGGCGGCGGCAGAGGAGGCGCGCGCGCGGGGGCGATGAGGAACAACGAGCGCAGCCACCCGCCCGACCACACTCCGACGGATTATTCTCTGCCCGACGGGCGGCCATCGTCGCCAGCTTCTGATGCTGCACATGTTGCGCATCCTGCATGGTGCCGTCTCAGCGTCGTCATCAATCTGGTGCGCTTGCCAGACTGTTCTTGCCGACAACTGAAGCAAGCCCAAGCTAGGGCCGACGATGGCGCCGACAGGTTGGCGAGCGCTCGCTTGGACGTTCTCCCCGCGAGCCATTCTTGTCGGAAATGGTGCACGGCGCTGCTCATCTTTGCGCACTGGCGCTACTCAAACCCGTGAGCTACTCGTCCTTCGAGTCTTAACGACCTTTCTAAACGAGTCGGCACATGCGCGACGGACAAGGGCCATGAGAGAGGGCAGGCAGGAATACAGCGGGATAGACGGATCAAGATAATGCGCCGAGGGCGTTGACGTACTGGGAGGCGAGCGGCCTATCTACGCCGTCGCGTTCCAGTCGGCCAGCGCATCGGGCCCGAGGACTTCCTCGACAAGCTTGGTGCTGAGACGCCACAAGTTTTCGCCAATCTCGGGCGTCGACGCGAGCGACGTCTCCTTGCCAGGCGTCGCTGGGTCCGAAAGGTAGAAGCCGTTCCAGCCCTTCTCGATGACCTCGGGGTCGGTCGCGGCATAGCTGTTATTGACCGCATCGGGAGATCAGCAACGTCATGATGGGAAAGTTCCGAGCGAAGGGCGGGGCGGAGGGAAGGAGACGCACATGGCCGAGTACGAGCCCTGCTCGGGGTCGCGACCGATGGCCAACGTGAGCGCCTCAATCACCTTGCCCGTCATGCCATAGCTGTCGACCCACTGGTCCTGCATGTCGGTGTTGACGGCGCCTGTGCCAAATTAGGAACGACCGTTCGTGCTCCTGCGTCAGCGAGCGCTCTCGAAGCGGGATGCAAATGGACCCTCGACGCACCAGGGTGAACAGCCAGCGTATAGATGTTGTCGCCGTTCGGCTTGATGACCTTCTCAAACAAACCGTACTTGGACCCCAGGATCATCGCGAGCTTGGTTCGGCCGTACAGCTGTAACGAGACAAGGAAGGAAGCGCAGGGATGTCAGAACGTCGCAAGCGAGAGCGGAGCGCTGATGGCCATAGTGCGCGCGAGCGCACCTCAACTGGGCCGAGCTGGTCGTTGTTGATCTCTGCCTTGTTGGCGAACTTCGTGTCGCTGCGGGCGAACCGGTGCATCTCGCTCGACTCAAACACGACACGCGGCGCGGGCGCGCCCGGCAACTTGGACGTTTTGCGCAGGAGCGGCCAGACCTGGTTGATGGCTAGGAAGTGGCCTAGCCAGTTGACGCCCATGTGTCGGTCAAGGCCATCTGAGTCGAGTCCGTACTGCTCGTGCGAGTGGAGCAAGGAGAAGACGATGAGAACCGCGGTCAGACGCAGCGAGGCTTCTGCTGGCGTGATACAGCAACGCACCTGGTTCGAGTTAATGCCCGCCGAGGCGATAAAAAGGTCGAGGCGCTCCTCCTCACGCGCGATCTTGGCGAAAACGTCCCTGGTCTCTGCGAGCGAGCCGAGGTCACAGTGTCGCCACTCGATGTGAGCGTCGGGCGTCTCGGCCTTGATCTTGCGGATGGCCTCGTCGCCTTGCTCCTCCTGTGGATCAACAAGCAAGCTGGTCAGCCAAGCCGCTCGGAAGGCGAGAATTCGGAGAAATCGACGCACCTTGCGGTTGATCATGATGACCTTGGAAGCACCGGCTTTGGCGAACGCGCGCGAGATTTCATAGCCGATGCCTGTCCAGGAAGAGCATTCGGAGAGAGGAGCAAGTCAGGGTCAGCCCTCAACGGTGACCCCATCAGACCTCTGAGCGGGCAAGATCGGACAAGTGACGCACCCAGGGCACCTCCGGTCACGACGGCGATGCGGCCAGAGAGCGAGGGCGGGACGCAGACCTTGGGGCCGATGAGGGGGGCGAGGACAGACTGCATAGTGTGGAGGGGAGCTGGGTCTGCTGGAGGGGAGGGTGGTGGTGATCAAGGGTCGAAGATGGTGGTGGTTAGATGGTCATCTCGCTGATGAGTCGGCCCATCTGCTCTTTATGAGGGTCATCTGGCTGGTTGAGCTGTACCAGTAGAGGAGTGTGGTGTGAGCGCGATCTGAGGAAGGCCGATCCGGGCGTGCTGGAGCTCGGATGACGGGTCGCGTTCGGATCGCGATCAGGAAGGAGCAGCGTTGCGATGGTGGTGCGCGGGCGCCACAGGGTTCTCACGCTCAAATCAAACTGCGAATGCGAGTCGCGGCCGCCCTGCATTTTCGACCGGCAGCCGCCGCGCCCGCTGCTGGCCACTGCCTGGTGTCGCAGCTCTCGTGGGCTTGCTCTGGACTTCCTTCCCACACCTCGTCCCTTCTTGCAACCACTCGCTCTTCTCTCGCAGACAGCCTTGCAAGATGGACGTTTCTGAGCACCTCCAGGCTATGGCCGCCAGCACGTGCGTGTCGTTTCTACAGCACTTCGAACGCAGGCTCCCGAGGGCTGACAGCCCGCGCACCCCTTCCCTCGCTCTCAACCCCCTCGGCTCTCGCAGCTCCCGCGTCGAGGACGACAATGAGCTCAACATCGACGCCGGCCTGCTGACAGTCTTTGACCCCACCCCGATCGACGAGGAGGAGTACAAGTGCGTGTTTACTGCTCATTCTCAGCGGCCTGTCGCGGCGACCTGTCGCGAGCTGCGCTGACCTGGCCGAACCCACCCGCGACTTTGGATCAGGCTCGACACGGAGGCCTACTTGGCTTCGCACGCGCTGCCGCCGCTGCAGGCCCTGCTCAACACCCTCTTCTCCCTGCCGACGCAGCGCACGTCGTCGGGTCCGCTCGCGACGCTTCCACCGGCGACGACGATGCTGCCGCGAGAGAAGCCGCTGCCGAAACCTAAGCCGCTCACCAAGTGGGAGCGTTTCGCCAACGCCAAGGGTATCAGCCACAGCAAGAAGGACAAGATGGTTTGGGACGACGACCGCCAGGAGTTCGTCGCTCGTTGGGGGCGGGACGGACTCAACAAGAAGACGGAGGAGCAGTGGATCACCGAGGTCAAGGTCCGACCGGGTACGTCGTTTGTCCGACTAGCGCCTGACACCTCCCTGCCGATCCTGATCTCTGACCTCCCTTTCCATCTCCACTCTTGTCTATCAGACGGCTCTGAGGTCGACCCCGCCGTCACGGCCAAGGAGGCGCGCAAAGCTCGCGTGGCCAAGAACCTCAAGCAGCAGGAGGGCAACATCAAGGCGGCTGCCAAGCGGGCCGGTCCCGCGCCGGCGACGACAACTGCATACGCTGGCGGCCGACGAGGCGCGTCGTCCGTTCCGGTTCCCGTCTCCATCTCGGAGGGCTCTGGACCCGGCGAGGGCCGCAACAAGGCCGGTCGCAAGGCCGAGCTCGAGCGCCGGGCGCTGCTGAGCAAGGTCTCGACTGGCAGCATGGGCAAGTTTGACAAGAAGCTCGAGGGAGATGTCAAGGTCAAGGGCGAGAAGCGCAAGGTGCGTTCTCCTGCCTGCTCTGGTGGCCTGTCGCTCGCGCGCAGATTCACAACAGGTTGCTGACCCGGCGGCGCACCCCCAGTTTGCGCCCAACGAGAATGTCAAGGCCGACCAGTCCCACACGATGGACATCCTGTCGGCCGCCCTCGGGGGTCCGCAGAGCAGCAAGCGTCTGCGCAAGGAGGAGGCTGCCGAGGGCGTCGTCAACGTGCGCAAGGCGATCCGATTTGAGGGCAAGCGAGAGGCGGCCTCGGGCGGCGGCCGCGGGGGCGGTCGAGCCGGGCGTGGAGGTGCGAAGGGCCGGGGCCGCAAGTGAGGCGGTTGTGCGCGTGCGTCCTGTCAGGTTGGGAGATGTCATGCGCTGTCTTTGATTCTGCGGCGAGTGGTGTGGCACGACGTATAGCTGAGCGCTACCAGCCTTCGCCCCGGCGGCGAAGCGAAGCGCGGCGGGGCTGCTGCACGCCATCCTGCGCGCGGCTAGCGAAAGCGCCGAACGCCGGCCGCCTTGACCCCCAACGCCCAGCTCTCTTACTCCCGCCCGTTCTTCCTTCCCAAGCCCCTCCTGCAAATCAGATGGCCTCCGCTTCGTCGCCCACGGCACCGCTGGTTGCAGCCCTCCCGCCGACGCCGCCTGCTCGGTCGAGCCAGGCCGACCTCGTGCTCAACCTGCTCGCGGGCTCCGCCGGCGGCGCGGCTCAGGTCGTCGTTGGCCAGCCCTTGTGCGTCGCCTCTTGACCGCGGTCTCCACGCCTGTCGGCCGGCTTTGCCGTCGCTGGTAGAGCTCCTGACATTGACTTGGCGTGTTTCTCTCATCGTCAGGGACACGGTCAAGACGAGAGCGCAGACGGCCCCAAGGGGCCAGTTCACCGGCGCGCTGGATGTGGCTCGGCAGACGCTGCGCAACGAAGGCGTTACTGGCTTCTACAAGGGTTCGTTGTGGTCGAGCCCTCTGCTGAACAGGTCAATCGTATCGAGCTCTGTCGTGCTGACCGTCTGCTCTCCATCCCGTCTCGGTACGCTTCTCTAACCTGCCGCGCCGCCCCTCGCTGCCGGGTGACTCGTCGACCGCATCCCCGCGCCCCGACCGTCTGTCTCCTCGTCCTCTGGACTCCAGGCATGATGTCGCCCCTCTTAGGCATTGCGGCAGTCAACAGCCTCCTCTTCAGCGCGTACCAAATGTCTAAAAGACTCCTGTCCCCTTACGGCGACCATTCCATCGCCCAGATCGCCCTTGCAGGAGGCATGGCCGGCGGGGCCAACGCCATCCTAGCAAGCCCGGTCGAGATGTTCAAGGTCCGGCCCCCACTTCTCGCCCGCTTTGTATGTCGCTTGGGCTTCGCTGACCTTTGGAGCCATGCGTCGGACGCCGACACAGATCAAGATGCAGGGCCAGTACGGCGGAGCTGGTGACAAGCGGCTGCGCGCAGTTGTTGGATCGACCTACAACTCGTATGGCTTCCGACAGGGCATCATGCGCGGCTTCAAGGTGCGTGCTGATATCTCCGACTGAAGCTGCGTTCGCATCTGCTGCTTCAAGCTGACCTTCCGTTTCCTTGCCGCTCGGCCCCCACAGGTCACCTTCATCCGCGAGATTCCCGCGTACGCAGCCTTCTACAGCTCGTTCGAGTTCTCCCGGCGTTACTTCCAGAACAACGTCTTTGTCGGCCAGCAACTTCCGGCCTGGGCCGTCCTCACGAGCGGCGGCACCGGCGGCATCGCCTACTGGCTGGCGAGCTACCCGCTCGGTACGGCTCCCGTTCAGCTCGTCTTTCCTGGGGAATCTCCGCACAAGCTGACTCGGCTCTTAATCCCTCTATCCTAGACCTCGTCAAATCCAAAGTCCAGCTCCAGAGCGAGCCTCCTGCGCCGGGCTACATCACCCGCGAGCTGCGGGCGCTCGTCGCCGAGTCTGGCGTGTGCGTCTCCTTTTCTTCTTCCCGCAATCGCTGAGGTCCTCGGCAGACTAGTCGCTGACCTTTGCTCTCGCTGCTGTCGGCATATTCAGCAAAGGCTTGTTCCGCGGTCTGACGCCCTGCCTGATCCGGGCCGTCCCCGCCGCGGCGTCGACGTTCCTCGCATTTGAGGTTGCGCACAAGTTCCTCGTCGACAAGGTTGGCCTCTGAGCTGTGTGCGCGCAAACCCACAAGAAAAGCAAATTAGAAGCTCGCAGAGAGCCTCGTTGTAGTGTCTCAACTCGAATGCGATGCCTACCTTGACAGAGGCGAGAGACGTGACGAAAGAGCGAGAGCAGGGGCTTTGCGCTGCCTGGCTGCGTACGACCGATTCGTCGGACGTGCCCGGTTCGCCGATCCGAGACCCTCCAGCTTCCAGGCTGGCTCGCTCACGACTCACCAACAACCACAGTTCTGGCCCCTTCCATTCCTCCTCACCTCAAATCAAGCATCCAGGCATCTCATCCAGGCCATCGAAAGACTCTCGCCTCGCTGGATCGTACGCCAGACCCATCATGCGCCTTTCGACGTTCGCCACCGCGGTCATCGGCATGGCCGCCACAATCACCTCGGCAGCCGCCTCGTCGCTCGCACAGCCGCCCTTGCTCCCCTCGGATGCGAGCCACAAGGTCCCCGTCACGCTCGGCGTCATGTCGCGCTGGTGCGTCTTGCTCAGTCATGACCGAGCTTTGTCCATCCACGAGCGGGACACCACGACGCAGGAGGTTGACACCCAGCTCGTCGCTCCTCCGACCCGCGACCTGTCGCCTGCGTGCCACCATCAACAGCCCTGACGCCTTCCTCATGGAGTCGATCATGGACAAGGCGCTCGCTGACCCCCGCATCGATGGGAAAGTTGACCTCGAGCTCATCTACATTGGCTCGTGAGTAGCGCGCTTGCTGCAATAGGCCTTGACGAAGGCTGCCGGCGGCTGACATCATCGCGAGGTGGGCGCGGCGAGCAGGCTCAACTCGTCCGAGCCGACTGGTGTCGCCTGCAAGCATGGCAGCATTGAATGCCAGGGCAACATTCAGCAGCTCTGTGCACAAACGCACCTGGACCAGGCCATCTGGTGGCGATTCATCACCTGCCAGAACGTGAGTTGCTGCGTCTGCGATCTCGAAAGACCCGCGCGTCGTCATCTGACCGTCCGGCCGCGCTCGCCCGCCGCCCCCAGTATTACGCCTCGCGCATCGGCACTAACGGTCTGGCCGAGCAGTGTGCATCTGTCGCTGGCTTCAAGTGGGCCGACCTGCAGAAGTGCGCCGACGGCAAGCAGGGAGGCAAGCTGCTGCGCGAGAGCGTCGAGCGCGTCCGGGAACTCGGTATCGAGAAGAGCGCGACCTTCCTGCTCGGCGAGGCGCACCAGGTACGCGCGCTTCCCGAGCGTCGCTAGGTCCAAGGATCACAGCTGACGCCACCTCGTCGACCACAGATCCGCTGCATCCACGATGGCGACTGGAAGTCTTGCGACGGTCCGTCCTCAATCACCCCTTTCGTTCCTTCTATCGTCTCCATCGAGCTGATGGACGTCGTACACCCTCCCTGTCCATCCTTCACCAGCCGGACACTCGGTCAACGACTTCGTGCGCTCAATCCTCCAGGCCTGGGAGGACAAGATGTAGACTAGGAGACGGACTCGCTCGCATCCCTGATTTGTCGCGGTGGCCGACGTCGCTGCCATCCCTCGCAGGCCGGCCCTGCAATCAACTTTCTCTCTCCGCTGTAGCTGTAGCCCATCTTGACGATACGATTCCTTTCTTGCGACGACCTCTTGCTTGCGCACCTCGTCGAGGTCGTAACCCGAGCAGCCGTAAATCCGTGACCCTAGATCGAGAGACGCGTCGAGGTCCGCCCCCGCGCCGGGCGCCCTGCCCATTCTCTCTCGCCTGCCGCCGCCCTGACCCCAATCTCGACTGACTCAACTGCACGCTTCCCTCGCCAACGCAACTTCTCAGGCCCAGAGCCGACGCACATCCCGTTCACCGATGTCCTCACCGGAGGCTACGAGCTCGACCAAGCGACGCAAGCTCAACGGCGACGGCGTGGTCAAGCCGGAAAGGGAGTTCGAGCCTCCATCCACCTCGACGCTCGCCTTGACGAGCACGCTGCAGGCGTCAGCCAAAGGCAAGGAGCGCGACCGATCGAAGACCTTTGCGGAGGCACATGGATCGGAGAAGCTCGACGGCGAGAGGCCGGCTCGAGCCAAGCGGCCAAAGAAGGAGGAGCCGGTCGAGCTCGACATAGACGGCCAGCCGGACGGCGCCGACGACTACGACTCGGACGACCCCGTGGACGACGGCGACGGCCTCATGGCCGACCTCAGCCCGGAGGCTCGAGAGCGCCTTGCGATGCGGGACGCTGACGGGTGCGAGCCTGACTCCTCTGGCTCACGCCTACGCTCTGCGGCTGACTGTTGGACGGAGTCGCTTCTCCTTTGCCACTCGGACCCCCCTCCTTTCACAGGTACCTTCCAGGAGCCATCGTCCGCGTCCAGCTCAAGAACTTTCTCACCTACGACTTTGCCGAGTTCTTCCCCGGACCCTACCTCAATATGATCATCGTGCGCGCCCTCCTGTGCTAGCCCGGTATATGGACGAGGCGAGTCTGAGCGCTGACCTGCCGCCGCTCCGGCACGGCGCGTCTCAGGGGCCGAACGGGTCCGGCAAGTCCACCGTCGTCAACGCCATCGCGATCGGCCTCGGATGGTCTCCCAAAGTGCGCAATGATCACCGTCCGAACTTTGCTCGGCAGCGACCTTTCAAACGAGATTCCTTGAGAGAAGCGGTCTCAAGCTGACTATCTCCTCGGCTGTCCTTTCCTCGCCCCCCACCCCCCTCCCCAGGTCCTCGGCCGGGGCGAAGATCTGAGCCAATTTCTCAAGTACGGCGCCAAGGAGGCCTACGTTGAGCTTGAGCTTAAGGGCTTGGGTGGACAGCGCAACCTCGTCATCAAGCGCACGCTCGGCAAGGACAGCAACAAGTCCAAGATGGACATGAACGGTGCGTGCCCAGGGCCACGCGGCGCTTCTACATCTCTCGCGCTTGCCGACTGATCCTCCCACCCTCATCTTCGCCACCTAATGTCGCAGGCAAGCACGCTACCATGTCGAGCGTCCGTGAGGCCGTTAAGGCGCTCAACATTCAGGTCGGCAACTTGTGCTCGTTCCTGCCGCAGGACAAAGTGTCAGAGTTTGCGTGCATGAGTCCGCAGGAGCTGCTCGTCAAGACGCAGGAGGCTGCCGGGCCGCCGCAAATGACCGAGTGGCACCAGACGCTGATCCAAGCTGGAGGAAAATTCCGCGAGCTTGACGAGGTATGTCTGCAATCCTTCTGTTGTGTCGTCCCCCCCCCCCCCGCCCCTGCTGACCTTGACCGTCACGGCTTCCGCTCTTGCGCGCACCTGCAGGACCTGCAACGCAAGCAGGATGATCTGCAAAGCAAGCAGAGGGCGGCAGAGCGGCTCGAAGGGGAGGTGCGGAACGCCAAAGATCGCGAGAAGCTCGTCGACGAGGTAAGTGCGCTTGTATCGCCGGCCGCCTGCGCATGGACGAACGACTGACGAGCTCGTCCGGCCATCGGCCCGCAGATCACCTATCTTGACCACATCATCCCATTCGCGGCCTACACCAAGGCTCGAGAGGTCTACAACCAGCTGCGGGCGGAACGAAAGCTCGCGCACAACGACCTCAAGGCGGCTCGGGCCGCGAACGAGCCGTTCGAAGAGCTCGAAGGCAATTTCAGAGTCGCGGGCAAGGACGCCCAGGCCAGGCTTCAGAAGGCGCAGAGCTACCTGACCAGGATCGAGAACAACGTCAAGACGAACGAAAAGAACCTGATGCAGCTCGTGTGTCTGGCCCACTTTAAAACGCTCTTGAGCTCGTTCGCGCAAGCCCCCATGCTGACCTGGTCCGTGGCCTTATGATCCTCATCTGATGTTCTCCATCAGACCGACCGGATCGACAGCTGTATGGCTGGTATCAACAATCAGAAACAGAAGGCGGACCAGCGTCGCCAGAAGCTGCAGGAGACGAAGGAGGCGGTCGCCCGGGCCCAGCAAAAGTACGACCAGCGCGATGAGCCCGAGCCGATCGGCGATCTCGAGCAGACCATGGTCAGTACGCGCCTTTTCGAGCGTTTGCCGGCGCATCTTCCCTGACGAACCCCCAACACTCGGTCGCCGCTCCTGTCTTTGCCTAGACCGACGCCCGCCTCGCCGGTCGCCTGATCGACGACAAGATCGCCCTTGAGGTCCATCAGCCGCGGCAACCGATTGACACCCAGATGCGTGAGAAGGATTCGCGGATCAAACAGCTGAAGACGCAGTGCGTGCTCGCGAGATCTTTCCCATGCGCATGCGCGTGTCTCCGCGACGCTGACTGGCCGGTTCTCACTCGCCTGAAACAGCATTGCCTCTCTCTCGCAGCTCGGTCACGCCCGCTTGAAGAACCTCCAAAACTGGCCAGGTTCCGGAGACATCTACAGGGTCGTCCTTTTCCTCCGAGAGGACGCCGCTAGGGTCGCCAACGGCCAGCCGTCGTTCTTCAAGATGAAGGTCTTTGAGCCGCCTTGCCTGTCGGTCGATGTCCCTGACCGCCAGTACGCCAACGCCATCGAGGCCTCGATCAACGCGACCCATCTCCGAGTGCGTTCGCCTCATCTCTGTAGCTCATCGCAAGGAGCTGCGCGCCCGAACTCTCAAGCTGATGCTCTTTGGCTCGCGACCGCCCGCACCCTCCGTCGCGCAGACCTTCATCTGCCAGTGCGAAGAGGACTACCATCGTCTCGCCGCTTTCTCAGACAACGACCAGAACCCGATCGGCGAGCAACTGTCCAGGATAAACCTGTCGCTCGTCAAGCCCGACGCTCAGCGCCAGCGACCCCCCATTAGTGGGGAGGAGGTGTGTCGCGGAGTCCTTTCTTCGCCTGCCATCGTGTCCCTCAAAGGCTGCGCAGGGGCTGATTGACGCCCATCTGATCGCGTTCCGACGTCACAGGTACGGCAGCTTGGGTTCGAGGGCTTTGCCATCGACTTTGTCCGTGCGGCTGAGCCTGTCATGATTTACCTCGAGATTCACGCTGGATTTCACCGCACGGTGCGTCCCTCTGCCCAGCCCGCACCGAAAATTCGCGAGCTGATCTCTCTTGCCCTTGCTCTGTCCTCTTCCGCTTTCAACTTTTTTTACTCTTCAGGCCATCTCGCTCAAACATATGGGCCGCGACGGTCTCAGCTGGGACCGGATCAATTCGTCTCCGCTCACCAGCTACGTCGCAGGCGACACCACCTTCCAGACCAGCACCTCGCGATACGGCGCTAGGACCAAATCGAGCGCGACGGACAAAATCAAACCGGCGAGGAGCTTTGCCACTTCAGGTGCGTCTCCCGCTCTTGCGCCCACTGGCGCCCAGAGACTGAATTAGCTTTTTCGTCCGCCTGTCGAACCCCATAGTGGACCAGAGGCAGATTGACGGAGCGCAACACGAGATTCAGAGTCTCGTCAAGGACATCGATGCGCTCCGAGCAAGCGTGCGTCAGCTCGAGAGCCGGGAGACCGAGCTCCAGCACGAAAAGCAGCAGCAGAGGAACGCCTACGTGAGTGTGCCGCTATTCGCTTGGACCGCACACGAACGCGCGCGCGCGTGCTGACGAGCAGCGACGCTCTTCACACCCAACGTAGGACGAGGCGGCGCAGAAGGTCAAGATCATCAAGGATCACCTCAAGCGCAATTCTCACCTCCAGCAGGCCCTTAGTGCGTGTTCCCACCATGTCTGCTCGCTCAATCCTCGGCTCGGAATACTGACTGCTCGTTGTTGCCCATGAAGACGAGACGCGATCCAAGTATGAGCGCCTGCGCAACGCGCCGTCGGATGAGGAGCGCCGGGAGCAGCTCACGCGTGAGCTTCGCCAAGAAGTCCAGGCCAAGATCAAGCAGGATATCAAGTATGCGGTACGTCTCGACCCCGGTGCAACTACCCGCAAGCAGTCCAAGTGGTGTACTGACTTGCATCCTCGTTCCGCCAACTATCGCAGCAAGCTTGTCTGTCGCTGTCCAAGGCGCACCACGCGATCGCCGACATCAATCTCGAGGTTATGCAGATCCAGGCCAACGTGACCGCGCTCTCTGAGATGACGCAGGAGGGCGCCCAGGCGGCCGAAGACGCGGAGATGTACTTCGGGGAAGGTTTGTCCTGGCTCGTACCTCCTCCCACACTCGACTCTGGCGCTCAGTTCTGACCTGCGTACCTTGCCCAGTCTCGGCTAAATTCAACAAGCAAAAAGAGAAGACGTCCAAGGCGCTTGACAAGGCCCAGTCCCAGCTGGACGAGCTCGACGAGGAGGCTCGCGAAAAGTTCCAGGCTCGGCGTGACGTGCGTCGCTTCAGATGCAGGTCAAATTGCCCCCAGACATGTGCTGACATCAAGCTGCTCTCCAGGCCGACAACTCTGACGATGAAGGGCTCGACGCGCTTGAAGAGAGTCGTGCCGAAAAGCAGGCCGAGCTCGAGACGCTCGGCGGCGCCGACCCAACGGTCATCGCCAAGTATGAGAAGGTCCAGAACGAGGTCAGTCCAATCCACCCTTGATGGCGCGAGCGCTTGCCTTCCCTCGCGTATCCGCTCGCTAACGGCGAGCATGACCCTTGTCAGATCCGCCGATTGTCAGACGAGGTTGCCGACCTTGAGCACGCAGAGAAGAAGCTCGACAAGAAGATCCGCGAGACCAAGGTCCGTCGCCTGCTCGACTCAGCCTTGCGGACCTTGGCGCGCTGATCACAACTCGCTCGTCTGCCTCCGAAACAGGACAAGTGGCTGCCCGAGCTCAACAAGCTCATCAAGAACTTCAACAAGAAGTTTTCGGACGCGATGGACAGTGCGTTGCCCTCCTTTTGGCCCCTGGATGTTCAGAGCCGGCCTCATGTTGATCTCGCTGATCTCGCGCTCTTTGCACTGGCAGGCCTCGACGACCGCGGCGCAATCCGCATCCGCGAGCACGAGGACTACGCGCAATGGGCCATTGAGATCATGGTCTCGTTCCGCGCCGAGGACAAGCTGCACTTGCTGACGTCGACCCACCAATCCGGAGGAGTACGTCTTATATCTGCTTCGCGTCGTCTTCCGTCCAAGTCTGACTTCTACCTGTCCCTCCTCGCCGCCGTCAGGAGCGATCCCTCGCCACGATCATGTACCTGATGAGCATGATCGAGCTCTCAAACGCGCCATTCTCGCTTGTTGACGAGTGCGTTCACGAGCAGACTCTCTTTTCTCCCGCTCCTCGCTGACATTGCCCGCCCCCCCCCCCCCTGCGCACCGCTTCCACAGGATCAACCAGGTCCGTTCTTTGTGCGCTCTGATTGCGCCATGCTTCGCCTCGTGACTGACGTCTCTAACTTCCGCACAGGGCATGGACCCTCGAGCTGAGCGCGCGGTCCACAACCAGATGGTCAAGGTGACATGCCACAAGGAGGCCGGCCAGTTCTTCCTGCTCACACCCAAGCTGCTGCAGCAGCTCGACTACCACGAGCGCATGCGCGTTCTCGTCGTCTGCAACGGAGAGTGGCGTACGTGTTCCCGTTCGGCCTGCCTTGCTTCTCTGTCGGGCTCGGCGCTGACCGTCCGTCCTCTCCTTCCTTGCAGTGCCCGAGCGCGAGAAGGGCGACACCAAAGGTCGATTGTTCCTGCGCAAGATCCTCGACGACGTCAAGCGCAAGGCCGACGCCATCTCGGTCTGAGGACCCATCCCGCAGGCGAAGTTGACGCATGCGACCCCATCTACGAGACGACCATCCAGCTTCTTTCTTCTCGTTTTGACCCTTTGTACTCCCTGTCTCTTCGTTTTCGCTTTGTGTCCGTTTGTCATGACCCCCGATTCACACGACCGACCCGTCAGACAAAGAGGCTACCTCGCACAACGTGCTCGGCGGCGACACACGACAGCGTGATCTGCTGCTCCTGTGGCTGCAGCCGCGGCCAGTGAGACGAGCGCGCATGCATCTAGTCGAGCTCGATCACCTCATCCCCGTCGTCGTCCTCTCTGGCCTTGCCTTTGCCCTTGCCCTTTGATGCTGAGGGCGCGGGCTCGGACTCTGCCTCGTCCACCTGCTCCATCGCCCCGCTCTCGTCGTCGTCGTCCTCATCGTCGAACGCGACGGGCTGGTCCTCGATCGACGGGATGGTCACCTTGACGGGTGCCCAGCCGCCTGAGGGTGATTTGAGTTGCTGGGAGGAGGGCAAGGAGGTTCAGGAGAGATCGAGTCAGATGTGGAGGTCAGCGCAAAGGGCAGGCGGGGATGAGCAGAGAAAGGGGTCCGACGCACGAGGAAGAGGAGCTCGCTGGGCGGGCGGACAGTGTAAAGGAGGAGAGGTCAGCTCTGAGCGGCTGAACTGGGTCGGAGAGGCAGGAGTAGCTCTGCCAAATCGTACAGCTGAGGCATTCGGATGCAGGGCAGCACGCAGCAGAGAAAGAGAGGGGTGGTCGGAGAGAGCGACGACACACGCACTTGGGGTTGCCTTGGATTGCGCGGTAGACCGTCTCGCCCTGCTTCAGCGCGACAAATCTGAAGCTGCCCTCGCGCGCACCCTCGACGCGCCGGCAGACGCGCAGGTCGTCCTCAGCTACTGAGGTGAAGTCGAGTTGCTCGGCCGGGACGAGCTGAAGCGGCGGGAGGAGCAGCATCGGCAGGGACGAGACGGGCGTCGCGGCTGAGGCGGGCGTGCGGCGGCGGCGGTGAGCATTCGGTTCTCAGTAGCAGCGTACACCATGTCAGGTAGTAGCAGCAGCCAGACACGCACAGGGGACCGACAGGAGGATGCGAGTCGAGCCGAACAGGAAGGCGAGGTTGAGCTGCGAGTCGAGTTGCTTCTTGGGCGGCTGGCAGGGCAGGGGCGACAGCGAGCAGGCCGTGTGGCGGCGGAGGTCAGCCACGGCAGCGAGCAAGGCAAGACGGCCCGCCAAGAGGGACAGGCTGACGTACCATGGCAAGAGACGAGAGGGACGGAAGCTAGGGATACAGTCGGTAGGGAGGAGCAAGGGTCGAGGGACTAGGTAGGGTACAAGAGATGTCGACTCCGTGTCGGTCGAGGCGCGCGTGTGCGAGTGTGGCGATCGGGCGGGCGGTTTTGCCTCCGACGGTCTGGCTGGGCGGCGGGAATTGGTCCGGTCGTCGCGCGGTCCTATCGCTGCTTGTCCTGTCGTGTCCCTTTGCTCCGACCCTCCTCCTCCTCCCACCACCCCATCTGGCACAGCTGCCAGGCTATCCTTTTGCTTCCTGCCAAGTCGCACACCCACACCCACCCTTCACCTTGGGTACGCCAACAAAGGAGGGACCCACGGACACACCCCTAGCAATCTTGCCGCCCGCCGCGCGCGAACCGCCGCTGCGCCTGTCCTTCTCCGGGGTCTCAGCCCTTGCCTATCCACCCACCCTCCCTCCTCACGCCAAGCTCGTCGACAAATGGTCAAGACGGGCCTGGTCATCTCCTTGACGGAGCCGCAGGTGTTTCTGCGTGGTCCGGCTACCGTGCGTATCTGTTCTACCTTTGCTGAGCGCGCGGCTCGAACGACATGTGGGAAGGGGAGGGTTGGATTCGGACGGATCGGGGAGCTGCCAGTCGGCCGAAGAGCAACGACGCCTCGACAAGCCTTGCGATCCTTCCGCCGCGTTCCGTTCGAGGAGCTCCAAGAGCTGACGTGACGCACCTGGTCAATCTTGTACCTGCTGGAACATCTACAGGGCGAGGACTCACGCGGCCGGCGTGCGCAGGTCAGGGAGGACGGCCCACCGGCGCTCCTTCGCGGCGTGCTCACCCTCAACCTGTCCAAGCCGAGCCGGATCAAGCGCATCGACCTCACGCTCGAGGGCAAGGTCCGCACCGAGTGGCCCGAAGGTGCGTCTAATGCTCGCTGGCTCTAACTCACGCTGGCTTGTCGGTTCGTGCCCAGCTGCTCGCCAAGCGAACTCGAAAGGCTGACTCCGTGCGAGCTCTCGCGCGGCGACGACTCAGGCATTGGCGCTCGGCGGACCGAGGTCTTCGAGGAGCACACGATCTTCGAGGCGACGACCAACTTCTTCATGTACGACCGCTCACAGTCGGCGCGGCGGGCCGCCTCGCTCGGCCCGGGCGTCCTGCTCGACGACGAGGACTTCCAGCGCACCGCACGCGGCGGCCGCACCTCCAACGCCGACTCTGGCGCCAGCAGCCGGCGCGTGTCGATAGCCGCGGGCACGTCCGGCCTCAATGACGACGAGTACGAGCAGCGCGGTCGCGGTCGCGAGGGACGCGGTGGTCTGCGGAGCTTCAGCGCGATGCCTATCTCGGCTGTGCCGTCGCGGCTGCACTCGCCCGACAGGTCACACGGCGCGCCAGCGCACGGCACGGCAGCGAACGGCGGTACCTTCGCCAGTGGGGCGGTCGACACGCAGGCCGCGCGACTCAAGCTCGAGGCCCACGAGTCGTACAAGCGAGGCCCCTCGCCGGCTTACACGCCTCATGCCGACCCGAACATGCCTCTGCGCCCTGTCGCCGAGTTGTCCGGGGCAACGATGACCAACGGCACAACGCACGCGCCGCCGCTCAACGGAAGCAACTCGATCCTCAGCCCCATTGCCTCGGCCGATACGAGCCCGTATCAGAGCCGCGCATCAAGCCAGCCCGAGGACGCGCTACCTGGCGAGCGCAGGCCAATCCGACCGTCGATGCCGATGCACGTTCCGCCGAGCAGCACCGACACGTCTTCCTCGTCGGCCCGCAGTAGCGCTGAGGACCTTGTCCACGGCGGGAGCGACACAGACGACCCGTCGCGCGCGCCGACGCCGACCGACGAGCACTCGCGGGCGCCGACGCCGACCGGCGTGGCGCGGCTCGAGCGGCAGCCGTCAACGGTTGTCGAGGACCCGACCGCCCCACCCCCACCGTCGTCGACGATGCCCTCTGCGCCGGGTTCGCCGATGGGCCAGCACGGCGTGCTCCACCACCAGCTATCGGCCGCGTCGTCGCACCCGTCGTCGATTCGCAGCCGGCAGTCGCTCGACCCGGGCTCGTCGGGCAGCGCCGGCGCGTCGCCCCTCGTCCGCGGCAACCACCTGCTGCCCGAAGCCGCCGAGCCGTCCGCGTCGAGCAGGTCGTCGCGCGACCTGTCGCCGTT
Organism: Cystofilobasidium bisporidii; assembly: GCA_014825535.1. Classification (NCBI taxonomy): domain Eukaryota; kingdom Fungi; phylum Basidiomycota; class Tremellomycetes; order Cystofilobasidiales; family Cystofilobasidiaceae; genus Cystofilobasidium; species Cystofilobasidium bisporidii. Next base: position 205,337 of record MVAK01000015.1, read on the forward strand.
CCCGCCCAACCGCCCGGATCTCCACCCGTCGACCGCGTCGAACGGCTCCGCCAAGCGCGGAGAGTCGCGCTCGCGCACTTCGCGCTTCAACTTTGCCGGCGTCACCTCGGCCCTGCGATCCATGTCGCAGGACATCAAGGACCGCGTCTCATCTGCCTCAGCCTCTGGGCCGGCGCATGGCGCCCGTTCGGGCTCGCTCAGCGGCCACGCCTCATCCCGGACCTCGCTCGGCGACGATGGTAATCCAGCGCCGGCGACAGGCTTCGGCGGCTCTGGTACCGGTGGGTTTGGGCCGACCAACGCGCCGCCGACGCATACCTCCGACGAGTTCGTCCCGTCGTTCGGCCGCGGTGGCGCTGGTGCGGCGCTTCCGCGCGGCCGTCGCTCCTCGCCCGAGCGCGGGACGGGCAGCCGCAGCGCTTCGCGCAGCCGAGGCCGCAACGCCGGGCTCAAGGTGCTCAACCAGGCTGGTGGCGGCGGGCTGTTTGCCGACGGCGGAGCCGACGAGGACGAGGGCGAGGGCCACAACTGGAAGGAGTTCCGCAAGGGCGTCTACCACTACCCCATCTCGTTCACGATCCCGTCGACGACGCCGCCGACGATCCACGCCGACTTTGGGCACGTCGTCTACAAGCTCAAGGCGGTCGTCCACCGGTCCGGCGCGCTGACCGCCAACCTGTTTGAGGAGAAGGAAGTCCGCATGGTCGCCTGCCCTGGCGAGGACGACACCGAGGAGAGCGAAAACGTCATTGTCGAGCGCCAATGGGAGGATCAGCTGCGCTATCTCGTTGCCCTCAGCGGCAAGAGCTTCCCCATCGGTGGGAGCATGTGCGTCTCTCTCGACTTGGGTCAGCCTCACGCCTGCGACTCGAAGCGCTGACTTGCCTTGGATTCTTGGTCTCACAGCCCCATCAGCATCCGCCTCATGCCTTTCGAAAAGATGAAGATCTACCGCATTTCGGTCGTCCTTGAAGGTCCGTGGCTCCCGGTCGCTCTTCTTCAGCTGTGGCGAGTGGCTGACCACGATTCGCCTGCCCTTCCACTCCCGTCCGCAGAGAAAATCGACTACTACGCGTACGACAAGAAGGTGGCGCGTCACGAGGCTGTGCGCCGGCATCAGCTGCTCGGCCTCAAGAACGTTGCGACGGGCAAGGTCGTCCCACCCTTGCTGCCCATCACCTCCGACGCGGTCGACGCGCTGTCGTCGTCGCCGCTGACGCCGCTCGCGGTCGCTGCGCTCGAGGCCGGGGCCGACACGGACGACGCCGCCTCGTCGCTGCTCAACCCGGTCGGGCCTTGGCACTTTGACACGAGCCTCCAGGTACCCGACTGCAGCTCGCGCATCCACTTCACGACCAAGCACGCCAAGACCAACATGACTGTTGGGCACTGCCTGAAGATCATCTTCCGCGTCGAGCGCGGCGACGACACGCTGCTTGACGCCAAGGGCAAGCGCAAGCAGTTTGACATCATCATGTGCGTCAGCTCCGCTTTGTCGTTCATCAAAAGAGCGACCTGACCGACCTTTCTTTTTCTCTGCTTCGATCTGCCCTCGCAGCGAGACACCCATCACGATTCTCGACGTGCGTCTCCCTCTTCGCCGCCGATTTCTCCTACTCGAGCGCGAGTCTCACGCTGAGCCTGCTCTTACACCCGATCTCTCCCATCCAGTGTCGCTGCAACGTCCAATTCATCGCGCTGCCATCCTACTCGACGCTGACCGCGCACGACCGCGAGGACGTCATTGCGTCGTCGTGCACGTGCCGGACGTCAGCCGAGCGCCGGGCTGCGAGCCCCTCGACGCGCCACGTGCCGATGCCCGAGATCGCTGGCCCGTCGGTTCCTCCGCCGGCGTTTGGTGGCAGCGGGGGACCCCTGCCGAGCTCGCTCATCAGTCGGACCGCGGCTGCGAGCCACCACTCGCCGTCGCCGCACCGGCGTAACGCCGACGATGACGAAGCTGATGCCGCCTACGAGGCGAGCGACCAGTGTGCGTCTTGCGTCCACTCCAACGTCCGTCTGAGATCCCCTGGCCTCGTCGTGACGCTGACTCCATCACTCTGCCCTTCGATGTCGATGACAGACGCCCGGCTCGTCTCGGGCGAGGAGACGGCGGTTGGCATGATCCCGCCGTCGTACGAGGACGTGCTCGGCGGCATCAACCACTCTGGGACCGTCACGCGCACCCGGGCGGCCTCGCGCTCCATGTCACGCGACCCACGGTCAGCCTCGCGGACGTCGCGCTCGCGCTCGCGCGCCGGCCTCGTCACGGGCAACTCGTCGCGATCGTCGTCGCCAATGCCGTCGTCGATCACGATGCGCTGATTTGGGCACAGCGTGCAACCCCCCCCCCCCTTTGGCTTCCATTCCTATGAACTCGCTCGCTCGCTTTGTAACGTGCGGCTAGATTGCGCTATAGATCTCACTGGCTCTCGCCTGCTGGCTGCTCCTAGCTGAAAGCTCGACCTGACGCTCTCTGCAAGTCAGGCGTCGGAGTTCTCGCACGGGCAAAGTGCAGACGCGAGTTGCGGAGGGAGGGCGATCGACGCAGCGGCGCTCTCTTTCAGCCCGGACGAGCTCGCTGTGGACGAACCGTCACACTCTTGCTCGCCTCGCCTTCTCGCTCTCCGGTTGCTCAGGCACGACCTCTCGCCGGCCGGGTCCCTGCCAGTGAGTCTCTCTTCGAGCTGGCTCCGGCCTTGGAGACGATCAACTCGCAGGGCTGACGAACCTCCCGTGCTTGCTTGCCTTTCCGCGTACCCGCGCAGACGCCAACGCCTCACCCGTCACTTGCCCCGCTTCCTCGCTCCGTCTGGTTCCTCTCCTGAACCTCGTCTGGTTTCAGTCAGTCTCACCAGCGGCGCCGTACGGAGCGTTGGGAGGATGTTGCTGAGGTGTCGGACCTGCAGTGCGTGCCCAGCCCCTTTACCCTTCCTCCTCTCACACCACCTGCTGACTTCGCAGCTCCCTCCTCGCCCCTCGGCTGGTTCGTCTCCTTCGGCTCGCGCTCGCAGAGCTACCTGGCCGACGGTCCAGCGTCGGACGGCCGCTCTTCTTGAGCAGTCCCTCACAGTCGGCCTTGAAATCCCTCGCCTACCCGACTGTCGAGGAGATCATGGTGCACCGCCGCAGCTTGCGGCCTTCGCCGTACATTGTGTCGAATCGGATTCCCACTGCGCCTGCGTCGGACGTTGTTCCTTCTCTTTCGCCTGCACCAGCGGCAACTCTTGTCTTCGACGGAGAGGCTTCAAAAGACAGTGCCGTTGAAGAGCGTACCGTCGACTCTCGGTCGGCCCTGTTGGAGCCGATGCCGCCGCCTGCTCCTTCAGCCTTGAAGCCGGACGCTGCCAGCTCTCGCAAGCTCGCCCTGCCGCCGCTGCCGCCCAGTCCGGCCTTTCCACTGTCGCCGCTCGAGTTCCCGAAGGGCGATATCCTTCCAAGCATCGCAACTCCTGCGCCTGCGTCGGACGTTGTTCCTTCTCTTTCGCCTGCACCAGCGGCAATTTTTGACTCCGACGGAGAGGCTTCAAAAGACAGTGCCGTTGAAGAGCGTACCGTCGACTCTCGGTCGGCCCTATTGGAGCCGACGCCGCCGCCTGCTCCTTCGTCGTCCTTGAAGCCGGACGCTGCCAGCTCTCGCAAGCTCGCCCTGCCGCCGCTGCCGCCCAGTCCGGCCTTTCCACGGTCGCCGCTCGAGTTCCCGAAGGTCGACATCCCTTCGAGCATCGCAACTCTGGCCAGGGTCCGAGATACCTCGTCCGAGCCATCATCCGAGGCGACGAGGTCGGACGGCACCGGTAGTAGGCAGACGTCGCGCTCGGCTCCAAGCAGCACGAAGGCTGCCGACCGGCCTTCACCCCTTGCGTCCTCTGTTCCAATCCCTCCGACGAATCATTCGGAGGAGAAGACGCCGAGGGTCTCCTCTGCGAGCAAGCAGAGGGCGCCGGCACCGCTACATGGTCTCAAGTCGGCATCTGAGTCCCACAACAAGATCCGGCCGCCTGCAGGAACTCTGGCCAGGGTCCGAAATACCTCGTCCGAGCCATCATCCGAGGCGACGAGGTCGGACGGCACCGGTAGTAGGCAGACGTCGCGCTCGGCTCCAAGCAGCACGAAGGCTGCCGACCGGCCTTCACCCCTTGCGTCCTCTGTTCCAATCCCTCCGACGAATCATTCGGAGGAGAAGACGCCGAGGGTCTCCTCTGCGAGCAAGCAGAGGGCGCCGGCACCGCTAC